>JANFOE010002944.1:0-34338 GCA_025667525.1 Glebionis coronaria
ATATATATATATATATATATATATATATATATATATATATATATATATATATATATATATATATATATATATATATATATATATATATATATATATATATATATATATATATATATATATATATATATATATATATATATATATATATATATATATATATATATATATATATATATATATATATATATATATATATATATATAGCCATAGTAATTAATCCCAACACCCTAAAACTTAAACCCAAAACACTAAATCACACTCCCTAAAGTCTAAATTCCAAATTATAACCCTTAAACCCTAAATCATAGACCCTAAAATTTATATTCTAAATCCTAAAAAAAATAATAACTTATAGTTCTGCAAATTCTGTACATAATAATGTTTTGAGTAAAGTGCAAAAATCATCCCTGTGGTTTGTCAAAAGTTTGAATTACATCCCTCGTTAATACATCGCGTAACATACATCATTGTGGTTGTAAAATAGTACACTATACATCCCTGAGGACCGATGGTGCAAATATTTTTCCGTTAAGGGTTTAAAAGTGTTTGTTATCTTAGGGGTATTTTAGTCCTTTTACAACCTAGGGATGATTTTTGCACCAAACTTTTCAAAAAAAAAAAATTCCAAAAAAAATTTCAAAAAAATTTCAAATTTTTTTTAAAAAAGTTTCGAAAAATGTTTTCTTTTTTCGAAAAATGTTTTTTTAATGTTTTTTTTAAGTTTCGAAAATATATTTGAAAAAAGTTTTTTTTTCGAAAAAAATTTCAAAAAAATTTCAATTTTTTTTTAAAAAAGTTTCGAAAAATGTTTTCTTTTTTCAATTTTTTTTTTTAAATTTTCGAAAAAAAGTTTTTTTTTTCAAAAGTTTTTTTTAAAAAAAGTTTTTTAGAAAAAGCTTTTTTTTTAAAAAAAGTTTTTTTTTTTTCGAAAAACATTTTAAAAAATAACTTTTATAAAAAAAACTTTTGAAATTTTTTTTTTCGAAGATTAAAAAAAAATTTGAATTTTTTTGAAAAAAAAGTTTTTTAGAAAAGCTTTTTTTTTAAAAAGTTTTTTTTTTCGAAAACATTTAAAAAAAAACTTTTGAAAAAAAAACTTTTTAAAAAAAAAATTGAATTTTTTCGAAAAAAAAAATTTCAATTTTTTTTTGAAACTTATTTTAAAAAGAAAACATTTAAAAAATAACGAAACATTAAAAAAAACATTTTTCAAAACTTTTTAAAAAAAAAAATTGAAATTTTTTTGAAAAAAACTTTTTTCAAATATATTTTCGAAACTTAAAAAAAAACATTAAAAAAACATTTTTCGAAAAAAGAAAACATTTTTCGAAACTTTTTTAAAAAAAATTTGAAATTTTTTGGAAATTTTTTTTTTGAAAAGTTTGGTGCAAAAATCATCCCTAGTTGTAAAAGGACTAAAATACCCCTAAGATAACAAACACTTTTAACCTTTAACGGAAAAATATTTGCACCATCCGTCTCAGGGATGTATGGTGTACTATTTTACAACCACAATGATGTATGTTGCGCGAAGTATAACGAGGGATGTAATTCAAACTTTTGACAAACCACAGGGATGATTTTTGCACTTTACTCTAATGTTTTTTACATTTAACGCTCTAAAGCACATACCATAAGTAGTAAACCTTAAACAATGAACTCTAAAGCCTTAAATATAAAGCCAAAACCCAAAAGTATACA
This sequence comes from Glebionis coronaria, assembly GCA_025667525.1. NCBI lineage: Eukaryota > Viridiplantae > Streptophyta > Magnoliopsida > Asterales > Asteraceae > Glebionis > Glebionis coronaria. Next base: position 1,702 of record JANFOE010002944.1, read on the forward strand.
TCATAAACCCTAAAATAGATAGAAACTAGTTGTTTTGTAAGTTCTGTATAAAAATAATGGTTCTGCATTGAATACTACTGTTGGAAATACATTTTTCCAAAGAAATTCTCGGTCACATCAAATTTAGCATAGATCACGAGCTATAGAATATTTAGGACATTGTAACTTGGAGTGACCTCCCTTAGGGGGAGATTGTTGGAAATACGTTTTACGTATTTAGAAAGGATCGGTCACTCCAACGATATATACGTAGTATGGGCTCGTGATCTAGTTATGTAAACATATAACCCATAAAGCCCACATGTATGGTGGGCTATATATACCCCCTCCTAGCATGTTAGAGGGGTTGGTCATTAGTTGTTGTTTCTCACATTTTCCCATTCTTCAATCTAATATTTCTATTATTCTCTCCAACCTCTCTCTAACTTTCTCTCTCTACATGTTCATCTATCTGTCTCTCTAGTAATCATCTCCATGGTTAGATAATACAAGGATTACGATAAATTGTCAATTGGTATCAAGAGCGATTGGATGATTGTTTTGTTTTTGTGTTTGTGCTCTTGATTTTAGTGATTTTTGATCTAAAAAAACCCACGTCCAATTTTTTATTGTGTTTTTCGTGGTTTGATCATTACAAATATCATTCATAGTCGTGGTAGTGATTTGGGTTACTTGGATCGCTTAAGAACGCAAAAATTCTGGGTGTTTGGCTTCATTTTTAGCTTCAAATTTCGTAGATCTAAAAGTACATTCGAGATCCAATTTTTTAGTATAATTCCGCAATATATACAACATTACGGATTTGAATCCCTGCTAGTATTGCGAAATTGTGTCAAGTTCCATTATTACGGAATTTTGTCAATTTCCATTATTACGGAATTGTGTCAATTTCCATTATTGCGAAATTGTGTCAATTTCCATTATTGTGGAATTGTGTCAATTTCCATTATTGCAGAATTGTTCCTTTCTTCTTTTTGCGGAATTATGCATTTCATCGTATTGCGGAATTGTGTCTTCCTTTGTATTGCGGAATTGTGTACTTTTCAACATTGTGGAATTACACGTTTTGCAACATTGCGGAATCCTTACTTAATTAGCATTGCGGAATCATATACTTATGAGGATTGCGAAATCATATACTTGTGGAGATTGCGGAATCAAGTTCATCATTGCGGAATAGAATCAAATTTCACATTACGGAATTGTATTATTCTTCATATTGCGGAACTATATCATTCTTCACATTGCGAAATTGAATCACATGAACATTGCGAAATCATTGGAATATTTCAAGATTTTCGAAAAACGTAATTTAGAAAATAATTTTGCCTTGGAGAATTTTTGGTTTCTCGAGTACACATATTTAGGGGATTTCTTCAATTTTTCTTCACTACTCAAGGGATTCAATCTACGAAAACAAACACAATTACTTTCTTTCAATGTTCAATCGACAAGTAATCCTCACATCCATTCTTTATCAAATTTCAATGGATTTGTTGAATTCGACATCTCGAGAGGGAGAATTGCAGAAGATGCAAGAAGAAGCAAGACACAAATGTCAGGTCTCATTTAGATAATTTGAATGTCATCTCTACGAGCTTACCAAGCTAGACTACGGACCATCCTTTGTGGCAGTCTTTGGTCAAGATGCTCCTTTCTTCATGGAGGCTATAATGATAAACTTGGATATTCTTCAGCAGCAACTTGATAAAGAAGACTTTAATCACAATGAATCTGTATCAGCACTTCAAGTTCTTTTGCAACAGTTTTCGACCTTTCTTCTATTCGATGTTGCCAAAAAAGAAAATTCAGTGCTCTGTCAGTCATTCCTTGAAGACATGCATACCGAGATTCAAGACTTATGTGGTACTTTGTACAAATGCGTGACCTCTCTTACACATTTATTTCAAGAACAATCACGACTTCAAATTGCTTATAATAATTGGAAGCAAGAGAATGCGATGCAGATGCCAGAGGAAACAAATGGTCTTACAGATGACTCAAAGGAGTCCGCTTTGGTTAACGATGATAGCAGCGTCAATGTATCACGACAACATAATTCAAGCATGCATGAGGAAGAGCCAATAGTTTAGTTACTATTGCATAATGTATCTAACAATGATCAATAGCATGTTGAGAATTCTGAACCTACCTATGCCGACCATGGGATGGAAAAGGGTGATACAACTTCTGATTCATCCGATGTGAGTCATAATGGGGAAGAAAGTGATCAAAATGCTAAAGATCATGATATGTGCTTTATGACAGCTTCTTTAACCAACTCTGCTTCTACGATTGAAGAGCTTGAAATGTTTTTAACTCAACAATCAAAAGAGCTTGATGATGCCAAAATTGAATTTTCAAAGAAAACGGACAAATTTGAAACATATTTTGAAAAACTTGAAAAGTCAAACGGTGTTCTTGAACGAAAATTGGATCAAAAAGTTCTAGATTCTAAAGCTGAAAAAGATAATCTTTTGAAACAAATTAAGTTACTAGAATCTAAGTTGGCATCCCAAGATAGATTGCTTAAAGATAATGAGACCTTAAAGGCTCAAGTTCAGGAAAAGTTTTTGCTATAGCTGCGTTGAAAAACGAATTAAGGAAAACTAAAGGAACTAGTGTGGACACTAAGCTTGAAAAACCATCAATCTTGGGAAACCGCCTAAAAATCAGTCCCTTCGACAACCGACTGCATTTAGATCCGAGCGACCAAAATCCTCGAGACCGCGGTTTGCCACCCAAGTTGATATGGTTCATATTTCTAGACCAGTCACTCCACTAACTAGGCCTAATGTGACCAGATCAGCCTATGCAAAACCTACAAACAAGACTGCTACTAGTGATTCTAGGTAAACTTCTAAGAATATGCCACAACATAGGTCGAATAGCATGCCTAATAATCACTATGTAGATGCCTCTAAGAAAATGACACAAGCAAGAACTAGGATTTCTAGATCTCATTCGGACCCCAAATGTAACACCCCCAAATATTCATACTTTAGTTCAGCGGAAGAGTCGTTGGTGTTACGGGATATCACATTACTCAAATCATAGACAACGCTTAAAAATCGCGTCGTTTAATAATAAAGCATTTTCCATTCATAAACATAAAATTACATAGGTCCCAAGTCATAATATTTCATACAATTTTACAAAACATTTGAATGGAAATTTTATTTGAATGCGGGCCATAAATTCTTGTCGTCTTCCCGAGAATTACCTTCAAGCACCTGAGATAAAACATATTAAAAGAAAAGGTCAGCGAAAACGCCGAGTGAATTCATAGAATTTAATAAAAACCATTAATATATCATCAGTATATAATTATTACCGAAAATCATTTTGTACAAATCTTTGTTGTAAATCATAATATAGGCTCTTGCCTTCAAAACCATTATACGAACCAATGTCGTAAAAACATCATACTATACGTTTTATAACGTTGTATAGAGTTTAATAAAAACCGTTATATAAATCCAAAACAAGAACATAATATCAGTAATAAGACCCCGTATTGCTATTCAAGCAATATATTGTAATTCAATGCGTATATCAGTATTTTCGTCATTGGATTATTATAAGCCACGTGACATTGCTACCTTACTATAACAAACAACGGGTAGCTAACCCAAAATTCATTTTCCGATCTAAAACAGCGTGTCGTCACAATAATCACGCTTATATAAATCTTCTTATACATAAATTCGCTTACCAATCAATGTGGCACGACGGGGATCAACCGTCAAGGCGCGAATTGGGGTGATCTTCCCCAAATAGTACTATTATATGCATAAGCGTCTACCAAATCCCGGTAGTTCACAATTCATGATAATGGGACTTTTAGTGACATAACCTAACTATAATAATCCATTTCATTTCATTTATCGAGTCATATAATCATTCATCGGGTCATATAATCATTCGGGTCCATATTAATAAATAAATAATCGGGACAACTGGTGCCCTATTTTATTAAAAATAACATGTTATCTTCCTCGCGGGTTTATAAAACATTTCATAAAACATTTAAAAGAGTGCGAGGCTATGATCTGACATTGGTGTGGGAAGGCGGGTTATTGCGATTTGGATGTACGGTACGTGCTTTAATCACGGAAACCTAGACAAATAATACTCGTCTTAGACTCTAGTCCAATGACTTTATAAAAACAATGGCTATGTATATGTATGATGATATCATGAGTATGATGATGATCAAGTGGGATTTTATAACTTCATACACATTATAGTGTTATGTGTTAGTCAAATTTTTGACTAGTTACACTAGTTTAACTTGTTTACACATTGAGGCCCAATAAGCCCATTATAAGCCCAATACATTATATTAGCCCATTTTATACTTTTAATATCAGGCCTATACTTATATCTTGGGCCCAAGTGGGTTAAGCCCAATGACTAAGTCCATTAGTGTTTATCCAAACTAGTTGGGTCAATAGTCCAATAAGGCTACTTTGGCCCGTTAATGCCCATATGTTATAAAGCTCGGGTTTTATCGGTTTTTACTTGTAAAATGTACTTATACATCAGTATATGAGTTATAAAAAGTTTACATTAGACGGGTCCGACCGTCTAAGTTTTAATTTACGTAAACGTTAATCTTTCGGTTTTTAGCCGAAAAGACGTAAAACTTATGTATATAGTTTTATAACTTATAAAACATATCAAATTGCAATTTTTATAAATGTCACATTTAATTATCAAAGTATATACTTATTTATAAGTATTATATAAGTTAGTGGGTTTTAGGTATGTATTTTATATTAGTTTTGCTTGAGTGCTAATTTTATAATATATACTTATATTTTCCAAATCTGATTATGAAACTCACTTTCACCCTTTTTATCATATCTTGAGTTCTACAAGGAGATAGAAGCTCAATTTTGGGAAGCACAAAGTACATAATATGTGCTACAATTAACTACTTTTTAGCTACTGCTCATTGATCCTCTAAATGTCTCTAATAATTCGTCCAGAACAGACTATACAGATTTGAACCTTAATAATGTTTTGATCATATCTCACTCATTTTATGGGTTCCATTGAGTGGCCAACTCTCACATATGTAAAATTCATATACCTTACTTTATATTAAACTATCCAAATCATTTTAACAAGTCATCATATGGTTCTTTACTGGTTTATACAACCTACTATTTTAGTCATGATTTCAACATCTTTACATGTATCTTTTAATCATTTTAACCAAATTTATCAACACAAGATCCCCACATAATACTTTGATCATCATATATCATCATATACATATACATTTAGAAAGAAAATACAAAATTACATTTACAAAATAACAAGGTAATGGAAGGAATGATCTTGTTACCAACCAAGATAGTGAAAGTTAAGATCAAGGCTTGGCTTTTGATGACAAATCTTGTGATAAACCAAAACCAACTTCAAGATCACCCGACTATATGAACACCTTGTAGAAAATCAGCCCTAGAAACCAAGGAAACTTCTTTGTGGATGTTATGATTACCTCCAATCAACAATACTTCAAGAGGACTTCATCTTATGCAAGAATAACATAAGATTTATGGTTGCATTTAGATAAAATAGAGGTGTTTATGGTGTATAGTGGATGGCAAGAATGGAGTAGAGAGAGAGTTGTGAGTTTTGAGAGAGTTTGCATGTAGAATAATGAAGTAGCTTGTTTAGTTGCTAGTGGTTTTTGTTAAGTGAATGGTTTGGTGCAAAACTAAGACAAGTGTCTTAGTTTTGTATGTAAAGTTGACACCTCAAAGGAGTGTTAGCTAAGCTTTGGCCGTCCCATGTGGGGGTGGGGCAAGAGTTATCTTGTCTCATCCCCATTAATTTACGGGTACTCCTTGATTCTAGTTTCCTCGATTTGCGTGCCCTCGGTTCGTTTTACGAAAAATGTTTTTATAAACTATGAATCAACGACACAAAGCGAATCTAATATAAATTGTTTTATCAAAAACGGAGTTTAAAAATGTAAATACGTAAACCTAGGGTTTCCGGTTTAGTCGTAAAGGACGTTAAATTATGCACGTAAGTAGTAATCTCTTCTTGTAAATTTATGAGTTTATGAACCAACACAAATTTAAAATTCCAAAATAATATTCAAGGATAAATTCATTTCCTGAAATGTCAGACTGTCACCAAAAACGGTGTATGTAAACGTAAGCACGTAACGTAGAGTTCCCCGGTTTAGACGTAGTCGATGCTACTTTAAGATGTAAACCCAAATTTCTTCCCAAAAATGAGTGAGTTCATAATATAACATTAAAATAATGTTTTTAAATAATACTTGAGAATAAAACATCGACCATAAATTGACGGATTGTCACACCAAACACGGTGTTTGTTCCGTATGCATGAAGAGTGTCTTCACGACGAATCATGCGGCTTGTGTTTCCAAAGTCTTGAAGGAGTTGAACTCGAGTGCTAAAAGAGGGATTCCTAAAGGAAACAGGTTCTCTACCGCTAAGTCTTCTCCTGTGCATAAGAAAATCATGTCACCTAGATCCCATCTTAGGTGTCAACCCACGGGTAGGATTCTCAAATCGAGTAATCTTCAATGGGTTCCTACAGGAAGGATGTTTCCCTCTAGCACTACCAAGGTTGACTGTAAACTCCCACCTGGTTCTAAATTAGATATCGCCAACCCATAACAAAGCATACAAACTCCTAATGAGAATGCAGGTACAAACGTCAACGTTCAAAAAAGCGGTCCAGTCGCTTTATATCATTCAGCTCAGGACACTCTCAGAGTTAGGTTGCTGAAGAAGATCATATCTACGAATCAAGTGTCTCAGGGGATTTGCAGTTAAACTCACAAAATGGCTCATTGTTATATGACAGACAATGATCCGGACTTCAAATAAAGGGAAGTTTATCTATGCAACGCTAACTTACCCTCAAAACGAGAAATTAAATTTTCTCGGACACGAGCTAATATTAAAACTATTCAATGGTTTTAAGCTCGTGTATAAGGCTTACAGTCACATGACAGATTGTAACCCGCACTTCAAATAAAGGAAAGTTTATCGCCGATGATAAACTTACCCTAACAACGAGAAATAAATTTTTCTCGGGCATGGGCTTATATTAAAAACATTAGAAGTTTTTAAGCTCATGCACAATGGCTCATCGTTAAATTTAAGACGATGACCCGATCATCAAAGAAAGGAAAGTTTATCGCGTATGATAATCTTATCCTCATTAACGAGAAATTAAATTTTCTCGGACACGAGCTTACATAAAAACTATTCAAAGGTTTTTAAGCTCGTGTACATGGCGTATAATCACATTTCATATTATGCCCCGGACTTCAACAAAAGGAAAGTTTATCACCGATGATAAACTTATCCTTACAACAAGAAATTAATTTTTCTCGAGTATGAGCTAATATTAAAAACATTCAAAGTTTTTTAAGCTCATGCACAATGACTTATAGTTATATATCAGACTGTAACTCAGATTTCAATTTACGGAAAGTTTATCGCCGATGATAAACTTATCCTCACAACGGGAAGTTTCCAACTTCTCGGACTTGAGCTCGTTTAGTAAGATATTCAACATCTTAAGCTCAAGTAACTGGTTCTCAAAATGTTGAACACACTGTTTCCAGAATTTTTCAAAAGGTTTTTCTAAATCTTTCAAAATTGTGTGTTAGAAAATGTTTTGATAAAAAGAGCATGTCTTCTGGAATCGATAATATTTACGATCCTATAAATGTCGTTCAATAATGACACGGGGTTGTAAATAAAGTTCGAGCAGAAGTTTAAATGTTTTAAAACATGCTCAAAATGGCTTGCTATTATTTTAGATAGTAACCTGCCTTTCATATTCAAGTCAAGCATTTCACCGGAAAGCTTTGACTCAACAACGGGAATTAATTTTCTCGGGCATGGTTTATTTTATAACCATGTAAGGGATTGTGTTTACGTAATAACACAATCTAACACGAATATATGTACGCATCAGTGCATTTATTTGTTACAACAAGAGAAATCTTGTTTTTATGAAGTTATCATCTCTACAATCATAGCAATCTACAATTGGTACCTACATACTCGACAATGCGACTACTCAAACGACGACTACAGCTCCTTCAATAGAACACGGGTCAACAATTGAAGGGGAGCAATTGTCAAGCATTCAGAATCTTCGATGCCGAACGTGCCAAGTTCACAAATTGGTGTCAAGACAAAAATACCAATCGTACACATGGTGTCAAGAGATAACTTCAGACGTGACGAGGCGACTAACATTTGTGAACAAGAACCATGTGATTCTATCATATGATGTTCTCCATCATTCAGGTCCAACCTCGTAAATTGCTAATCTTGTGAATACATTATCATATATGATCTTTGCACGTGATAAATACCTTACACTTGTGTTTAAAAGGTATTTAATTTACGTTTCAAGTACACCCTCATTAATTTGAGGGGAAGATTGTGTAAATCATGAAGATAATTGGATTTACATTTTTCTTCCCAAAACCTTTGTTAAAACTTCATTAAATCAATTGATATCAAAATATCGGTTGGGCTAATATTTTTAATATGGGGGAGAAAATGTGATTTAATATGGGAAATGACTAATCACAAATGGTTTGACTTAACGTGATAGCTCATCCTGACATGTGCAAAATGTTTTCGGATATCGTGGCATATGTTAAGGGGGAGCAAAAAGGATTTGGATATCAAAATAGATTTCATGGTGACGTACACTTACCCAAAACATCTCTATTCACGACGGTGATGATTGTGGTGACATAAGGATGGTAGAATAGGTTAAAGTCCAATGATTCTTCTAGAACCAGAGGAATCTTCCCAAGGACATTCCATAGCTAGAAACAGTATTTCTTAGGAAAGATGGAGAAAGATTGTGAACGTAGTTGAATGCCGACCAAGTATTAAGTTAGCATTGGAACAATCACAACAAGGTGCTAGTTATGAAGTATTGGTAAGCATTAAAGGGGTTGAAGTATGAAAAAGAATTGTAAGATAAAGGGTCTAAAGAAAGAAGCCCTCCTTACAACCTTAGGTAGAAACCGGGTCAATACATATGCTATTGAGATCATTTCTAATGAGTCTCGATATTGAAGATAGACATCATGGACCCGGTGATGCAATGCACAACCCATCTCAGCTAACTCAGATATCTCTCAAAATGTATTTGTTTTATTCATACAGAGACAACGCATTATCTATCGATTTATTCACTCCGAATATATTGATACTAAAAAGGTGGCACTCCTCTCTAGTCTCTGATCACTAAAATCCAAAATGCACGATCGAGTCTACAACCATTTGAGATCATCAAATATCTCATTAGGACATATTTTCATAATTCCTTGCTTCTTCACACACTGTTAAAAGGAAGAAAGATCTTAAGAGTCCTATGCAAAATCCTCATGATCTTGCCTGAACATCCGAGTAATACGAAAGTATTTACAATGAAGATGGAAATCCTTCTTGAGTGAATATCAAAAATCTCATGGTAGGTGACTTGTGTGATTCTTTATGAATCAAGCTTGTGGTAACTGGAAAGCAACAGTGGTTTAATTCTTAACTAAATTTAAACACGTTCCAGGCCTCTATGCAATATCTTAGTGATCTTGCCAGAACACTCAGAGTGATACCTTAGTGTTCACAGTGATGAGTGAAAATCCTTCTAGTGTTAACCTCAAACAGCACTTGGTAGGTAACTTGCAAGATTGTATACGAATCAAGCTCGTGACAACTGGAAAGCAACGATGGTGCGGTTCTTAATTGAATTTTACTTGTTCCAGGAACATGAATTGACGGCTTCAAATCATGCCGATATTATTATCCAAATGATTCACTCTTTATGTTCGCAGTCAGCTTTGGACGGTCGAATAAAGAGAACGGGTTTACCCGCGAAATCTTGTAAAGGAGGTTCTTAATTGAAACTACCTGCGACAAGTACGATACTTAATATGGTCCAACGATCTTCACCGACCGGAGGTAAAATGCTACCGAATTAGAATGAAATGTTCAAGGCCATTGCATCCGTGTATATGTTTTGTTGCTAACTGTCTTATGCAGCGTAACAAGAAGGTGGCATTGCGGTGTACAATTCAGAAGAAGTCGTCAACACATGCTTATAATATGCACTTAATACTTTAACAAATTCAAGAAAGCCTTAAAGTCAAGTCTTCCGCTGTATTAAACTCTGAAGCTTTCAAGAATTTATAAAGGTGTAAGTATGATGAAGTCACGAGGAGACAAATTTCACAAGTGATGAATGCACAAGGTCAAGGCAAGGAAACATGCTCAAGACTAAAGTCAAAGATCTCATCAGCATATTCACAAGAACAAGATCGAAGACTCAAGCATAGTATGCAAGGTTTAAGATTTTGTAAAATGGTGTGACCTCACTTAGGGGGAGATTGTTGGAAATACGTTTTTCCAAAGAAAGTCTCGGTTACATCATTGTTAGCATAGATCACGAGCTATAGACTATTTAGGACATTGTAACTTGGAGTGACCTCCCTTAGGGGGAGATTGTTGGAAATACGTTTTTACTTGTTTTTACTTGTTTAGAAAGAATCGGTCACTCCAACGATATATACATAGTATGGGCTCGTGATCTAGTTATGTAAACATATAACCCATAAAGCCCACATGTAGGGTGGGCTATATATACCCCCTCCTAGCATGTTAGGAGGGGTTGGTCATTAGTTGTTGTTTCTCACATTTTTCCATTCTTCAATCTTATATTTCTATTATTCTCTCCAACCTCTCTCTAACTTTCTCTCTAGGAGGGGGTATATATAGTCCACCCTACATGTATTATTCTCTCTAACCTCTCTCTCCACTATATATATATATATATATATATATATATATATATATATATATATATATATATATATATATATATATATATATATATATATATATATATATATATATATATATATATATATATATATATATATATATATATATATATATATATATATATATATATATATATATATATATATATATATATATATATATATATATATATATATATATATATATATATATATATAGAGAGAGAGAGAGAGAGAGAGAGAGAGATGAGATCAAAAGAAAACTTCATCTCAAAAGAAAACCTAGAAAACTCCTTTCCAACCTTTGGATCAAGCCCTCTTTCCCTTCCTTTTTTTCTCCCCAAACTCTAGGGACTTCTTTCTCACTTTCTTAATTCTTCAAGGACTATTTATGTTTCTTTTGATTTTGTATATGTTTTTTATTGTTGGCGAGTTGACTCTTTTCTTAACAGCTACGTTAAATAAACATACACTTTGAAAGCCTTTTTCCTCGTTTTTTTAATATAGCTTTTTCTTCGTCATTTTTGGGAAGCTTTTTCCTCGTTTTTTTAACATAGATTTTTCTTCCTCATTTTTTAAAAGCTTTTTCAACGTTCGATATGTTTTACTTTTCTGTCATTTACCATTTAGTACAAATTAAGAATAAACAACTTGACATTCATACAGACAAGCACACATATCCCTTTAAAGGGAAACAAAGATTGATGTATCACAAACTTCGCTAGAAGAAACCATACTACTAACATAATTTCTATTATTTTTTGTTGAAAGATAGCAATATAGTAGATCTTAAACATATCTAAAAAAATACATTGGCGACTTTCGGTCCCACCCCTATGACTGCCTACCCGCTTGATACGTTGGAGATGAAAGTAGATATATATATATATATATATATATATATATATATATATATATATATATATGTATATATATATATATAACATAATTTCTATTATTTTTTGTTGAAAGATAGCAATATAGTAGATCTTAAACATATCTAAAAAAATACATTGGCGACTTTCGGTCCCACCCCTATGACTGCCTACCCGCTTGATACGTTGGAGATGAAAGTAGATATATATATATATATATATATATATATATATATATATATATATATATATATATATATATATATATATATATATATATATATATATATATATATATATATAGATATATATATATATATATATAGATATATATATATATATATATATATATATATATATATATATATATATATATATATATATATATATATATATATATACGTATATATATATATATATACGTATATATATATATATATACGTATATATATATATATATATATATATATATATATATATATATATATCTATATATATATATATATATATATATATATATATATATATATATATATATATATATATATATATATATATATATATATATATATATATATATATATATATATATATATATATATATATATATATATATATATATATATATATATATATATATATACGTATAGAGATGGGATCAAGAGAAAACATAATCTCAAAAAAAAACCTAGAAAACCCCCTTTTCCACCGTTGGATCAAAGTTTCTTCCCTTCCTTTTTTTTCCCCAAACTACAGGGATCTAATTATATTTTTCTAATTTTTCTAAGGCTTGTTTTGTAAATACGCTCAACTTGCATCGTTTCTTCACCATACCGCCATATCCACCACTAACCTTTAACACAGTTCACTACCATTCCTCACCAACCGTCGTTCCAACAGTCATTCCCTCATCGTTCACATCCATTTTCCATTGTTCACCATCGTTCTCCACTAATCCATTCCCTGGTTGTTGTTGGATTCATAATACGTTTAAAAGTAAGTTTTTAAGAATAATTTTGAATAGTTTCTTCTATTCTTATGTGTTTTTGTTCATCTAAATACGTTATAAGTGTGATGTACTAGTTTTACTTCTAGATATGCAAAAATGTTAAAGAAAAAAATAGATACAAATCATGTTAAAAAGGAAGCACACTAGGTGTTTGATAAAATGTGTTAAAGAAATTATTTAAGTGTGATGAACTAATCTTAAGCATCAACTGTATATGTGGGGGTTCTATTTTTCATTTTAGCTTATAACATGTTTACCTTACTGTCAAAACCAGTTTATAAAATGTTCGATTTGTTTGCATGTTTGCTTATTGCTGCGTTAAGTTTACAACTTCTAATATAAAGGTTGGTTTTGGATTTATATAATCGTGTATCATTTATAAAATCTTTGTCGGTTTTCTGATTCAGGTTCAGGTGGATTCGTATGAGTATGAGTTTCATAACTAGACTCCTGATTTTATAGGAATTTGAACCTCTTTAGGTGAGGATTCGTGTGACTATGTATGTCCTACAAATTATGTTCTTGTAGTTTTCGTTCTACGTATACTATTAACCAATTGCCCATACTTTATCATCCGGTTGCTCCATTGGCTTTTAATCCTTTCATTAGTGTTTTATTTACGAGGAAGTTTGTAGGATTTAATTGTATGTATGGAAGTATCATATTCTCATCATATGAAGTCTTGGAAGGTTTATTTTTTAATATTCTTTTTGTTGCATCGCGAGCAGGTTTTGAGGTTTCACCACTTGTTATAACTCAATATTTAGAAAAGGTTGCAATAATCTTTTTTCTAATCACACTCACCACATAAAATGTATAAATGACATTTTCTGCTTGTTTTGCTTATTTGTTTTGAGATTTGATATTTTTAGAAAGATGATATGCTAGCTCTTCTACAAGGCGAGGAAGATGAAGAAGACAAAATGATACAAACGAATATCAGTGACGAGGATCTCAAGAGGATGTTAGATCGAAGCGATCTATATGTTGATGGACCTGCAACGACAGATGTGAAGCCAAACTTCTTAGCGAGTCACTTACCGGCGGGATGCTCTCAACTGTCAACAACTAAACCTATAAGAACCAACACTTTTCTGTTTTGCCTTTTTTGTTTCTCCTTACAATGGGATCTGGTCAACTTCTTTTGGATGTTTTTGGGCTGGTTTGAATGTTGACTGTTTTGTAGTTAGATTGGAATTTTTTGACATGTATGACGTTGTACATGGTATATATTCAACTTCTACTTTTTTAGATTCATGACTATGTCTGAGTTTCAATCTGTAAAGACTAATTTAAACATATAACCACTTTAAAATAAGTGTCAATCTAATCTAATTCATCATAAAAGCGAAAGCGAAATACATAATATTTTGAATATCATAAACTTACAATAGAATACGACATACAGGATGCAAACACCACAATAAAGTCATAGCTATAAAGTCTTTGAAATCTACAATATTATATAGGTGCTATCACAACGACTTTCAACTAAAGATCCCGCGGAAGATGGCCTATCATCCGATCCAGCTTCTTTAGTCGGGTCAGCATTCGAATTCTTTGCACGTTGATCAACATCCAAAATATTAGGAGTTCCTGCTTAGCTCATACTACATCGATGTCATTGTTCTCATGGCAGCATAAGAACAGAACATTATTTATGTTCCATCTAGCAGATATAAATGTCAAAACAGTTTCGAAGAGGCCAGCCAGGGTTGTTTCGAAGTTGACACTGGTCATAAAAAGCAAATAGAGTATGTCAGGATAATAATGATTAGTGTACTATGTGAAGGTTCTAGCATAATACTAATACTATTGTACTCGGAAAGTTATAGAAGTGCTTTTACCTTACGATTTTGACTTTGACAATCTTTAAAGTCCTTCAGAGATCAAATACTAGCATGTGAATTTGAAACAATGGAGACCTAGTTGAACGATACATCTACAAAACTTGTGTATTTAGAACTCACACGCTTCATGAGTGAATATTCATCAAGAAAAGTTATAATGATATACATGTTGTTAAACATCACGTACACCACTCATTACAGCGGATCGACACAAAATCAGCTTGTATTCCACGAAAACGACATGTAGGCTATCATAAGAAACAAAAATGAACGTACCTGAACGTTTCCACTTCCTTAAACAGCTGTCAGGCAGCTTGTTCTACGACAAAAAGCATAGCAGCTGTAACCTATAACGCTGTTGCACAGATGTTATATTTGTTTCAGACAGTACAGGGGATTTAGAGTTAAATCATAATTTTAATTGTTATAAGAGCATAAAAGAAGATAGCTTTATATATACTTTATATAAAAAAATGAGATAAAAAGGAATAATTAAAGAGATGTTAGCTTATAGCTCTACAAGCTTCCTCAAATGTCAAAAATGAAACAGATGCACTAAAATTACATCAAACAAATGCAATCAAATTAAATCAAACAGATGCAATAAAATTGCATCAAACAGATGCAATGAAATTACATCAAGCAGATGCAATTAAATTACATCAAACAGATGCAATTAAATTACGTCAAACAAATGCCCTAACGACTCTATTGTGATGAATGTACCCGTTAAGCTCGTCCAATTGGAAACTCCATGGGTTCGTTATGCGCAACTCTGTTATTAATATATAATAAGCTATAAGTTCAAGTGGCTAGTCATAAGCCGTTAAAGATGAGCGTATGAGCCCACCGGTTTAGCCCGTCCGTTTCGCCCGTCCATTTAGCCCGCGCCCGTTTAGCCCGCGCCCGTTTAGCCCGCGCCCGGTTAGCCCGCCGCCCGTTTAGCCCGTTGCCGGTTTAGCCCGCCGCCCGTTTTGGCACCTCTACTATTTATCCATATTAGAATTAATGAATACCCTTAAACATGTTCACTCTTGATCTAAAAAAAGACTTAGAACAGGAACTCTCGCATATTAAATAAACAGGTTCACTTAAACAAACAAAGGTATGCCCTTCAATAAGAAAATAGTAAACATAGGCATGATTCGTAAATCTTAAATTACAAATGACTACTTAACAACTAACTACTACACAAACAAAAAACTTACATAATAAACTTACCTAACAATATTAGCGTAGGCAACTGTTTCTCGAGAAAAGGTAGATTGAATGGTGTTAATGATGGAGAGAGTGGCGGCGTGTGGGTTGTTGATGGTGTTCTGATGGTGGCACGTCGGTTGTTAATGGTGTTTAGATGGTGGCGGTTCCCGTAGGGGTGGTTGGTGTGTGGAGACGAGACCGGTGAGTGTGTGGAGGCGAGATCTGTGTGTGTGTGATAAATAGACGAGAGGTTAATATGAATAAGAGAGTGATATTAGCTAATCTAGTCCCCCCGCTTTTAGTTTTATTCCAGTTTCTACCCTTCGTTTTCTAATATTTCAAAAGCTACCTTGTATGTTTGTTTTCTAAGTTTTCTACGAACATAAGGTTTTCTCTAGAACCCATCCTTATACGTATATATATATATATATATACGTATATATATATATATATATATATATATATATATATATATATATATATATATATATATGTACGTATATATATATATATATATATATATATATATATATATATATATATATATATATATATATATATATATATATATATATATATATATATATATACTTATATATATATATATATATATATATATATATAGATATATATATATATATATATATATATACGTATATATATATATATATATATATATATATATACGTATATATATATATATATATATATATATATATATATATATATATATATATATATATATATATATATATATATATATATATATATATACATATATATATATATATATATATATATATATTTATATATATATATATATATATATATATATATATATATATATATATATATATTAATATATATATATACGTATATATATATGTAAACATTAACATCAAATACTATTTACAAATAATAAAGATGGATTATATGACTACAAATTTCAAATTAACTTAACCATTTAATTAACAAGTTAATCTCAATAAACATATGGCTTAATCGTAAAAAAAAAATTAAAAAAAAAATTAACATGTTACAAATAATACACGTGACTATGTAACATCAAATATCAAAAGGGTAGATAGATGATTACCTTAAAAAATAAACATCAACTGAGGAATAAATATATGAACGTATCATGTATAAAATTACGAATACCATCAATGCAATTTCAATTTAACATTCCCTTTTATATTTAGAATACGTCAACTACCATCAAATATGTTTGAACCAAAAAAAAAAAAATATTGGATCTGTTTATATCATTTTATAAGGTTGAATAAGCAATTTTTAATATGGCAATGATATAATCATATTATTTACTTGTATCTTTCATCAAATAGTATTTGATGTTAATGTTTACATATATATATTAATATATATATACGTAAATATGGCTCTGATACCACATGTAAGTAATTTTTATGTGTAAACATTAACATCAAATATAAATTATATAAACACATCAAAACATTATGTCATAAGATCTTAGAATAAGATAATAACCACATAAGTAATATGAAAAGATAACATACCAGAAGCCATAGATGGTGTTGACATGGTGTGAAGAACACCTTAGAGCATAAACTAGTTTCTCACCCTTGACCCACTTTTATTGTAGAGAGCTTGATGGAGAGCCAAATAATTCTACGGTCTTTTCTTTTGTGTGTGTTTTGGGCAGGGTGAGGACATAGTTTATATAAGGACTATTAGGTTAGTATTTCCATCATTACAAACATTTATAACAGGAAAGATATCAAATACCATTAAGTGCAAATCATCTATATTTATTTGATATTATAATGTCACACATTATATGGGATAATATATCATCTTAATATATTATCTTACATTCTCCCACTTGACATGATACTTCTTAATGGTATAACATAAAGCTAGCAATTTAATCTTGAAACCGTTATACATCATAAGTATCTTGACACAACTAACTACATAGTGAGGATTATGGCGGTCATACACAGTATACTCGTATACTCCCTTCCATACATCACAACATTATGAGTTCATCATGTTAGATTCATAAGTTATATATAAACAATCATACAGTCCACATAATTGTTATGATAATTCATAAACATTTCTTATTAAAACATAATTGCATGCATAATAATATAAATAATAAGAAACAAAATCAGAAACATTTTATTGAGCTCAAAAAAGTGTTTAGAACATCATAATTAGTTATCAATACAACCAAGACCCAACCTAGGAACATGTTGCATAAACGCCTTTGGTGGTAAACCCTTGGTAAGAGGATCTGCAATCATTAGATCTGTACTAATATGTTCTAGATACACTCTTTGTTTCTGAATTTCCTCTTTGACGATAAAGAACTTAATATCCATATGTTTTGCACCTTTGGAGTACTTATCATTCTTAGAGAAGAAAATTGCTGCGGTATTATCACAATACATTTTCAGCGGCTTGCTTATAGTGTCGACAACCCCAAGCCCTGAAATAAAATTCCGCAGCCATAATGCATGAATGGTAGCCTCATAACAAGCTACAAATTCTGCTTCCATAGTAGACGCAGCAATGATAGATTGTTTGGCACTTTTCCAAGAAATAGCTCCTTCAGCCAGTTGGAACACGTAACCAAACGTTGACTTTCCACTATCTTTGCATCCAGCATAATCAGAATCAGCATATCCAACCACTTCTAAGTGATTAGACCTCTTATAAGTAAGCATATAATCCTTTGTTCCTTGAAGATATCTCAATACTTTCTTTGCAGCTTTCCAGTGATGAATACCAGGATTACTTTGATATCTACACAGCATCCCGATCGCAAAACTGATGTCGGGTCTAGTGCAAGTTTGTAGATACATTAAACTGCCCACAACTGAAGCATATGGAATGTTTTCCATTTCTTTTCGTTCCACGTCATTCTTTGGACATTGTTTAAGACTAAACGTGTCTCCCTTTTGAATAGGGACTATACCATTCGAGCATCGGCTCATATTGAATCTCTCAAAAATTTTATCGATATAGGCTTTTTGAGACAATCCTAATATACCTTGAGATCTATCACGGAATATAGAAATTCCAATCACATAGGATGCCTCACCCATATCTTTCATTTCAAAATTCTTAGAAAGATATTCTTTAGTCTTATGCAATAAACCAAAGTCATTAGTCGCAAGCAAGATATCATCAACATATAGAACCAAAAATATAAACTTGCTCCCACTGATCTTGCGGTATATGCATCGATCAACGATGATTTCTTCAAAACCGAAAGAAGTAATGGTGTCATTAAACTTAATATACCATTGTCTAGAAGCTTGTTTAAGTCCATATATTGATTTCTTTAATTTACACACCATATTTTCTTTACCATCAATGGAAAACCCTTCAGGTTGTTCCATATAAACTTCCTCCTCAAGATTTCCATTCAAAAAGGCGGTTTTCACATCCATTTGATGTAGCTCCAAGTCAAAATGAGCCACTAATGCCAATATTATTCTCAATGAATCCTTCTTTGAGACGGGTGAAAAAGTCTCATGGTAATCAACGCCACTTTTCTGAGTACAACCTTTGGCTACAAGTCTAGCTTTATATCTTTCAACATTGCCTTTAGAGTCACGTTTAGTCTTATAGACCCATTTACACCTGACTCGTTTAGAACCTTCTGGCAAGTTTACAAGATCCCAGACTTTATTTTGAGCCATTGATTTTAACTCTTCTTTCATAGCGTCAATCCATAATTCTGACTTATCACTTTTTATGGCCTGTGAAAACGATACAGGATCATTATCAATACCAATATCAAAATCTGTCTCTTGCAAGTAAACAATATAATCATCAGAAATAGCCGATTTTCTAACCCTTGTAGGTTTGTTTAATGCTATTCCAACTGGTTCACTTGTCTGAGTTGGTAAGTTATTTTCTTCATGAGGTGTTTCTTCATTATTTAAATGTTGTTCTTGATTTTGAGATACAGGAACAACATCTGGTGCAAGTGTGGATTTTTGAGCATGTATGGGAGATGGATCATCATCCCTTATTTCATTAATACCCACAACTTGATTTTCAACACTCCCACTAACTTCACCATTTTCCAGAAATTTGGCATTGCCTGTTTCAACAATTCTAGAACTATGGTTGGGACAATAAAACCTATACCCTTTGGACTTCTCTGGGTAACCAATGAAGTAACCGCTAACGGTTCGAGAATCCAATTTCTTTTCTTGTGGATTGTAAACCCGTGCTTCTGCTGGACAACCCCAAACATGCAGGTGTCTCAGACTAGGTTTCCTTTCAGTCCATAACTCAAAAGGAGTTTTTGGAACTGACTTACTAGGAACCCTATTTAATAGATACACTGCGGTTTTAAGAGCATATATCCACAAACTCTTGGGTAACGAGGTTTTACTTATCATGCTTCTAACCATCTCCATTAATGTTCTATTTCGTCTTTCTGCCACACCATTTTGTTGTGGTGTGCCTGGCATAGTGTATTGAGCACATATGCCACGACTTTCGAGGAACTTTGCAAAGGGACCAGGACACTGTCCAGATTCATCATACTTTCCGTAATATTCACCACCTCTATCAGATCTTACGATTTTCACTTTTTGATCTAGTTGCCTTTCAACCTCAGTTACAAATACCTCGAGGGCATTTATAGATTGAGATTTTTCATGCAGCAAATAAACATATCCATAACGTGAAAAATCATCTATGAAAGTGATAAAATATTTTTCTCCAGTGAAGGATGGAGTATCAAATGGTCCACAAATATCAGTGTGTATAATTTCAAGGAGATTGCTGCTTCTTGTGGCACCTTTCTTGCTATGCTTGGTTTGCTTGCCCTTAATGCATTCCACACATAAACCAAAATCAATGAAGTCTAGATTTGGTAGAATCTCGTTCTTCACCAATCTTTGTAATCTTTCTTTGGATATATGACCCAAACGTCTATGCCACAAGAATGCAGAATTTTCATTCACCATACTACGTTTCATTCCAACATTATGTTCAACAGTAAATAGAGATTCAGAAAAAACATCATCAAGCTTTAACTTATATAAATTATCAATAAGAATACCATAACCAATAAAGGATTTATTCTTATATAAATTAAAACGACCATTTCCACCACCAAAAGTATAACCACTAACATCAAGTCTCGGAATAGAAATTAAATTTCTAGAAATTGAAGGTACATAGAGAGTATTCATTAGATCTAAGTGAAACCCAGTATCTAACTTCAGTCGATAAGTCCCTACGCCTTCAATCGGGGCCTTCATTCGGTTCCCCATAAAGAGAAAGTTATTAGTTGGGCTTGTGGTTTGGATTGTAAGGAATCCCTGCATAATATTAGAAACGTGAGTAGTAGCAGCAGAATCTAAAACAATGTTATTAAATTCTAAAAAAACCAATGCTATTCATATACATAAGGATATATTCTAATATTGTAACAAGATTTACATCCAAACATATATATTACGAGCTAATCTCAGACGTCTCAAAACCTCAAACCCTAACTAAAAGAAAAGTCACGCCTCCTGTTCTCAAAACGTAATTATTTAACTATGTTATGCATATGTTTTTTTTGTAAACACTAATAATTTTCTTGGTACAGGTTTGTCTTTCACCAAGATAAAGGAGGGTCTAGCTGCCTTCCCTATGGGCAAGATCGACCGAACTCTTATGTGGAAGGTAGGTGTGTACATGTAAATTGCAATCACAATGATCATCAAGTCTTCTTTATGAAAGACAAATTTATGATACGCCTTATTTTAATATTAGTTTCATGTATCTAATTTAGGTGTGATGATAATCGACGTGGAAAGATCATATGCAGATGTAGTGTGTCCAATTCATTCAATTAATGGAAAAGGTATGCGCAGGTCCTTTTGAGTCCTATCTATGTGAGTTCTTTGATTTTAGTTATACAAGTAATTAATACTTGACTGTTGTTGTCTTCAATTATAATATGTGAAAATTGGTAAATTACCTTTAAACTGCTTATTGTTTTAATGTCAATTGGTCTCAATCCTTTTGTACCTATATTATAAAGTTCCTATTCAAATTGCCCATATGCACATGGTGAGCAAGTTAATTTGAGGCCCTTCATTCACACTAGATGTTGTAGGGTGGGATAAAGTTGCCAATTCGAGTCACGCGCGGAGTTGGACACTTTTTTTGAAGCGTGACGCTGAGAAGTCCACTCGATAAGATCAAACTTCCGAGGCCTTATGGGGAAGGACCGACCTTGGTTTTAGCTACTGATGACGGGACTGCATCGGGAACCGGAAGCAAGTAATCTGATTGTGATATACATACATCCACACCATGGATGAGATGTATCAGGTATTCAGAGTTTGGATGTCCAACTTACTGGATTCGTTTACAATTGTTAAAGAATCCATTGCTTTGGAACAATGTTATTTCTAAACATGGTCATCCATAAATGTTTAGTGTTTTTCTATCTAATGACCCTTAGTTTTCACCCTTTTTTTCTATACCAGGTAACAAGATCGCTAATTTTCTTATCTATCTAATGATTTAGAGTCAAACTTTTTAAGTTTTTGTTGCGATCATTCAAATGTTGGTGCAAGTAAGCTACATATATTATGTGATTAGTGTAAAAAGATATAAAATTGGATCATTCAGGGTTCATATGATGAATAATTGATTAGAAAATCAGTGTGATATTCTGACTTCTGAGTTTAAGCTTTTGCAGGAAGAATGGAGAGTACATATGCTACCTATACAGTTCTTTTTCTAGACTTGTAATTCAGTGATTGATATGAGGATGAGATGTAGAACAGACACGCATGAATACCCAACCGGAGTTTCATCACCACATGTCACCGAAGTTCTTGATGTTGGTATATCAGAGAGTCACCAAATTTCCTTGCCAGATATCATAAACAAAGGATCTGTTATACCCTTTTATAATTATCTTCATGCCTAAATTATTATCTTTAAGTTAATTTTCAGGGTATAAATGCAGGCAGCTTCTGCGTCGCCTGATCGTCGTCGAATTGGAAGTCGTGAGTACAGTCTTGACTACGAGAATTCAGCTAGCCCACCTCGTGGTAGCGGATTTGGTAGAGGGAGAGACTCTGGTATGTATCACGATTATTCATCACCCCACCATGGTGGTGGAAGGTATGGTGGTGGCTGGTTATGCACATGATTCCAGTTGTAACTCACTTTAAGTTTATTATATTTAATTACAAACTTATATTTATCATAAAAAATTAATAATATTTTCAATTGATATGCAAGTTTACTTTTAATCAATGAGATACCAAATGTATTAAGATCTTTATAGACATGTAGCTCTTGGATCAGTGATTTTAATAGAATCGTGATGCTATCTATGTTGGCTCGGATTCTAATGTTATTCATGTGTAATTGTATAATTTTCCTTCTGCATGAAAAGAATAAATCCGATCTCAGAATCTTCTATTTGCTGAGCTAAAAACTTTGACAAACAAAGGGTAAGTCATACATAAAAATAAAACTCCTACATATACCATTATTTCTTCTTCCTACTGGTTTCAAGTGTGGTATTAACTACCAACTACCAACTGTGGTTCCTGGAGGTGACATGCCTAAGGTACAAAGAGCTGTTTGCATGATCTCTATCTCCACCAGTGTAGCTGAGGTTTTCTCACGTGTCGATCACAAGTTTGATATTATGTATGCTAAGCGTGCTTTTGGGCATTGGTATGTTAGTGAGCGTATGGAATTGTCACCAAAAAAACTACCTGTTATTAATACTTGAAGGAATCCTGCATGTTAAGTGGGTTCACCTTTGTATTGTTGAACAAGACCCAAACTAATATTTTTATTTCTCATTATAGTATAACATTATATTTTTTTCAAATATAAACAAAGAAGGAAGCATAAATCGATACCTTTGTTTGTGTTCTTGAACAAGCACAATCTGGTGCAAAGTCACATATACTAATGAGCTGCTCTTTTGCAAGGGAGGGGCCAACTGAATTCTTATTCAACTATATATGATGTGATAAACTTCCTACTTTAGTTTGATTATTTTCCGTATCAAATACACCCCAATAGTTGCCAGAGTAGGATGCCATGAGGGAATCCTCACAGTCTCCACCCATTTCTTTATTCATCCACATTCCAAAGTTGCACTTTTTCATTTTTGTGCAAGCTTCATCTTTTTTGGATGCGTATATTGCTTCAGTTCCAACATGGAGTTGTTTTCAAAATGTTATTAATAAAAGACCATTAAAAAAGCATGAAACAGGATGACCTATTCTGCTGCAGGAAACAAGCTATTCCCAGAGCTGAGTAAGTCTTGAGAATGGCGGTCAACATTAAGCCTAGCATATGTTAGCTTGTGAGAGAAAAAATCAGATTTAATTGTATTTTTCAACGATCCATGATGTTGTTTTGCTTTATTTTGTTTCTAAAAGTTAAAAGTTTTATGACTGTCCAATGCTTATGATCCTATTATGTATATATATGAAATCCTATTAGCACGTGTTACAAATTGTTGCCTATTACTGATCCACCTTGATAATTCACTAAACTGGTCTTAAGAAATAGGTGTAATATATAGAATGCCCATCTACCAATAAGTTTGTCTGTCTTTGATCGTTCTTCGTTTTCAATTTCAGAGTGGTTTCTGCAACACAAAAGGTGTAGTGACCTTGATCAAGGGACAAGGAAAACCCATCACCATTCAGACGAATTTCAATAGGAGTACGCTCTTCTCAGTTGTGATCCTTGAGGTTTCCGATGATTGAGGGTCTTATCAGTCTATCTACTAGAGTTCTATAGTTCAAATATTTCTAAAGTCTGATAAGGCGTGTTATTTTTTAGGATTCAATGGATCCTATGAAGAAGTTCTGACAGAGATCAAGGAAGTCTTAAAATATGTATGTGACACGAACTTTTGAGCATTCATGCTGGTAAAGAACTAGAGACAACCTAACTAACATGTTTTTACTGTTCTAGCAGGTTCATATCACTTTTTTATTCCAGTTTTTATATGTTTTAGATATAGCAGTTAGAAGAAGAGGTGAAGATATTAAAGAAGCTTTCGCAACCAAACATTGTTGTCAGTGTCTTAATTTGGATTATCATATCGTTAAATCTCAACTGGCGAACAATTTCAAACCAACGAGTTTCTCTTAACACTTTATAAGCTTTTCTCATTTAATTTTGATGTTTAGCTCTTGAAACTTACCTATAATTTTTACATAGAACAGGTGATAAGAATGCACAACAAAGATATTAACAGGGCTTGAGTATCTCCAAAAATGGTATTATGCACAGTTACAATCAAGATAAACTCTTTAGTTAATAACGCGACGATTAAATGTAGTTAGCAATGTACAAGGTCGTTACGGTGTAGGCCGTATGCACTCACATGAAAGTGGTCACCAAGCGGTCCGCTTGAATGTCTGTAGTTTTGGATAACAGGTCAGGAATCGAAGGTAATATGTTATTTACGGCTTTACGTTGAGGTGGTTGAGGTGGTGTTTGTTTATGCTCATTTGGTCAGCTTTTGGCTTTTTTCAACTTTTAAAAATCTGACGAGTTCATATTTTTATGCCAATGTGCTTACTGACTTGAGCTTATGAACTTTAGATTAAGGGGTGTTTGTCTATTTGTATATATGCGACTAGCCACTGTCTGCACTCCACACTTAAGCCTAATATAATTAGTTAATGTAAAATAATAATATATGAAGTTTTGACAAAAACATCTTTGGATATAGCGGTGAACATGAGGTTTCCGGAAATTCAGGGAGGAGGAATACCAACGGACTAGACCATAACGCCCCCATGAATTCAAGTGAAAGGCAGTATGATGAGCAACATAAGATGGGCGGACGTGCGAGAGAGATAGAGGATTTGGTAGGGGTAGTTTTGAAAACGAACAAAGTCAACAAAGCGCAAAAGAAACAAATGGAGGTCAACTGTTCGAATAAGATTTAGGATGTGTTCTGTAGTATAAAAATACGCATTGGGTTGAATTTCAACCCATTTCACTGTAAAAGTATATAATAACATGGATGTTCAGGTCTACAACTCGTGTTGAGCATTATATATGAGGAACTGTCATTGTCAAATGACTGACAGAGTATTTATTGTCGATCACCTCTCGTGAAACGCATCTATCGGCTATTGCAATTTGTCAGGTGCAATATTACTCACTTATATTATATATCTTAACCCGTCAAATCATATCTTTAACCCATTACATTGGATGGATATCACAAGGCTGCTACTAACCTACAATGGGATGGGAAACCAATGTAGTTTATTACTACAATAGGATGAGAAACCAATGAAGTTTATTACTGCAATGAGATGGGAAACCAATGAAGTAATTAATATGGTTTGAGATACCAATTTTAGATGCAAACATACCACTACAACAAATGACTTTAAAACATTAGATATAAACACCCTCGGCATCCTGAAAGATGGATGTAGAAATTGGATAAATAAAAGGTATACATATGGATGTATACCTATGTGTGTATGTATGCCCCCTTTGTGCTGTAGAGATAAATAGCAACAGAAATTGGTATACATATGTATGTATGACTATCGAAATTCTACCTTCAGAGGGAGAACAGTTTTGATATAGTTATCTGATTTTCCTCTTATGTGTCGGATGTCCATGCTATGAGATAAGAAATAATCTCAATAAAATGTTTTTGTAGATGCTAAAAGGCTGGATAACGTGCACGATCAAGCAACATCTAATTGTGAATTAACAGAAAGCTAATTTTTTTAAGTATGTTAATAATGGCTATTCTGACTATCAAAATCAGTAATCATAGATAAATCTATAGGTTGCAGCTTCTAAAGCTGGTGGGATTACACAAGGATACTTTCAGATATCTGATCAAATAAATAATGGTAATTACAGTCTTGGGATATGTGTACTGAGATATCTGCAACATCTGGTTTTTATCGAGCAAGAAAGTGGGATACAAATCTACTTTTATCTGACCGAGCTTTGTATGCAGTTAGAAGACATGGAAGGTGCCCATGTCAGTGGCAGAAATAGTCTATTTGTGCTTAAAGAAGCCTTAAGCTGTGACTGAAGAGAGGACTAAGTCTTGGTGATTGAGTCGTGTCGGTTGTAATCCAAAGTACAAAGTCAAATCAAATAAGAGAAGGTTCGATATGAGAATAGGTTAGAAAGACTTTATATTTTAGGTGGTATCATGGCTTTGGTATCGTTATGTTGCTATTTTCTGTGAAGTAGAATAGTTGGACAGACAATCCATAATGTTTCAAAACTGATATCAAACTTACAAAGGATCCATGTATACTTGGTTCTGTTATTGGCAAGATAAGCCAAATACACAATAATTTATAAAATAAACGGCAAGCATCGGGTAAAATAACATATACTGATTTCTTATTCAATTAATTATGCAATTTTATTTGTGACCTAGAATCCTAGATCATGGACGATGAACCTGTCTATTAGTGATTCAATTTTATCCAGGAACTTGAATTCCCGAAACACTATGACTGAATTCACCCTGAAACACTGTTCTTGGTTTTCCTTATTTCTCAATTCGCTATGCTATTATCCCCTACCCATGTAGGTGTTGTTACCAGAAGGTCATATATTTTCAAGAAATTCAAATGTATGGAACCCAACCTTTTGTTACAGGGCAGAATAGGGGCGAGTGGAAACAAGCTTTTCGCAATGCATAAAAAAGGATGATAAACTGATATCGATAGTAACTCAAGCCTAGGTATTGGTGACTGTTTAACTATGCTGGAACAA
This sequence comes from Glebionis coronaria, assembly GCA_025667525.1. Lineage (NCBI taxonomy): Eukaryota > Viridiplantae > Streptophyta > Magnoliopsida > Asterales > Asteraceae > Glebionis > Glebionis coronaria. Next base: position 29,266 of record JANFOE010002944.1, read on the forward strand.
GTGTAGATGTGTGAGGTTTACAAAGGTTGTGGTACATTACTCTGACTTTTTACTCTACATAGTATCAAAAAAGTTGATACCAAATAAATTAGCTTCAAAGCTTAGTTCTTAGTGTAAGATATATGTCATTTCCTAAACTGATAATAAAGGGATGATGATGCAGTGTTATTTAGCACCTCTTAAATTTAAACGACCAAAATAAGGTTTCACAATTCCCACTGCCAAAAAATAAGACAGCGACAATCTAGCGTCTTGTGCTCAATTTTAGCCTAAACAAGTTAATGAAAAACATCAATTACAGGCGCATGGCCGAAGATATTTAGGCACAAATACTCCTGAGTTTCCCTTCTAAAGAGAAGTTACATCATTATACAGACCAAGATATGCATTACAAGAGATGACATGTTTGAAAGTGTAATTACTTAAACAATGACAAATGAAATCAGTTTATAATTCTCCCTTATATCCTTAGCTTACGTCAAATCACACTTTAACCTATTATGTCTTTATAATTCAGACCAACAAAGTTTGTCCAATGGTGTTACAACGAGTCTATCAATGACAATGGTGGTGATTCTTAGTTATTGTGATAATTTTTCCAAGTAATTCCGAAAAGGTGATTGATTTGGATATGTATGTGATTTATTTGAATGAAATTTTTTATCTTAGGAGGTATAGATGATTATTTTTTTTTGTTAGTGACTACTCCTTTTCATATAAACGCATATCTCAAAAGTGCTTAATTGAAACTTGAAAGGTTCAGCGCTGAATAATGAATCGTGTAACACTGCAGCATTATGTGTGTTTATGAAAGCAATAAAATGTCTCTGAATGATGAAAATATTGTTGACCGATTCAACAGTAAATACATGCAAAATCATTCAGCGCCAATTTTTACATTGCCTTCTAATAACATTTTCCTTCACCTATATTAGAATATTGCTATTCAATATAAATTGATAGGTGATCATGTGATATTTGTATTATAATAAGATTTAGTAGAATATCCAAGCAATATGACTTGAGTTCGTAAAATTCAATTTTAGTTAAATCTTTTGGTTATCATACCGTATTAAAGAATTAAAATACTATGAAACAATGTAGCCTAAGAATTATTTGAGCTAAAAGTGACGTTTTTAATTTAATCATTTTAAAGTTAAAATACATTATATTTCGATTCATTATTTAACCATAAAAACAATTCTTTTCATCTAAATTATGTATTCAGAAAAGTTTCCAAACAACCCAAACTGATTCATACAGAGTCTTTTAGTTATTCAGATTAATTAATCATTAAGTGCTAAATCATTATATTTTATCAAACAGTGTCTTAAAGCAGCATAACATACAAGAATATTTATATTTTTTTATTTTTAACTATTTTATATATATTGAGTTCACAATAGATATCGTACATAATAATTAAAGTTAGAAGATTGTCTTACATGCACAATATTCATTTTTCGGAGTTAAATTTAAAAAACTCGTCACGTCTCATGCCTTAGAATGCCTTTTTTAGGTAACGCCTTAAGTCGACTCCTTAACGTATTGTGTAGCGTGAAGGTCGCCCCTCATACCTTAGCATCTACTAAAATTTAATCTTCACATTAAAAAAAGTTAATAATTTTCTTGTATTTTTTTGAGATTTTAATTATATTCATCAACTTGAGGAGAGTAAAATATGTCAAATGCGATGATTTTCATTACCCTTATTTTCAAGACTAATAATATTAAATTCATTATAATTTAAAAATAAAAAAACCCAATATTAGTACACCGAAAGATTAACATGGAACAAAAAAACACGTCACTTAGGTGGGCCAAGGCCAAATATCAAAAATTAGTTTTCTTTTAACAAGAACGTGTTTCACTGCAAACAAATATAATTAATACACAAACGTACTTTTAGAAAAGATTTACAATAAATAAAATCAAATAGAAAAAAGTTAAAAAAAATAATAATAAAACCAAATCAAATTATAATACTAATATAAACAGAAAACGTAGCAAATAACATACCAAACATTAAAAAAACCACAAAAATAAAAAACGAAATGACAACACGATCGTTGGGTATATAAAAGAAACAAAACACGGTTACTGGGTGGCCTGGGCTCAAAAAAGCAGAAAACCAAACCATAATCGTAAACACAAAAAACTAAGACACAAACGTACTCTTAAAAAAGATTTACGAAACAACCCCGCCCGTTGGGCGTGTTACGACGCTAGTATATATATATATATATATATATATATATATATATATATATATATATATATATATATATATATATATATATATATATATATATATATATATATATATATATATATATATATATATATATATATATATATATATATATATATATATATATATATATATCTATATATATATATATATATATATATATATATATATATATATATATATATATATATATATATATATATATATATATATATATATATATATATATATATATATATATATATATATATATATATATATATATATATATATATATATATATATATATATAGGCAGGCTATATACAGAACTTACAATACCATTTTTAACCAATCAAAATTTAGTATTATTAAATATTTTTATTTTAATAATAAGGGTAAATTAGTAAATTACATTTTTTATTTTCTTTTTAATTTTTTATTTAAAAAACATTTTTTTATCCAATATTTTTTGGAATAAATTATTTTATTTTTTTACTACTTTTAATAAACATGTACATATATGTTTTTTATTTGTGTACTTTTATATTTATTTTTTTCGTACAATTAGTAACACAGTCACTTTTTTTTGTCTAAAAAAGATAATAACATACATGTTTTTGCTAATCATTCTTGAATCTTTGAAATTTATAACAAAAAACATAAACATATACATTACATGAAACGTCTAAATTACAACAAACCAAAATATACACACACAATTATAGATAAAATAAAATACAATTCAAATATAAATGTAAGTTGTTGAATACAAACGAGCACATCATTCAAAAAGCTCTTCCAAAAACATATATGTCGAGTCTACTTTCTCCTCGAATTCGGTAGAACATTCATATACCCTTCTGAAAACATGCATGTACGCTTCCCAAAACATGCATGTTACGGCTATAACATATATGTCCGTCATTCAAAAACATACATGCACATTGTAATTTTTTTGGTTACAACTTGGTGCTGCTTTGATGTTGCTTTAACTGCACATGAAGAAAACATACACAATTATTATAAACATTTAAAAGTAATCTCAAACAACACATTGCGGAATAAAAATAAAAATAAAAATTTGATATCATGACAACCCATTAAGATTCTTGGTGCAATTAACAGTTCGAAAGAAGTTAATTTTTTTAAAATATGTGCAAAATCTTTCAAGATCATAACATAAGCAAGATCTATGACATTCCAGATAAAAAAAACAGATTTTTCAAAATATATAGTACTAGTAATCTCGTAAGAGGGCAGTTATGAGTCAACAATATTCCAAATCCATCTCAAACTTGACTATAATATTTTATTAAGACTTGCTATATACTATCATCATAAGAAATTATTAATAGACACAAAAAACCAAAAAGATAAAGAAGACCAAAAAGCTCAACTACTCTAAAAATAATCTAATGTTTAGATCGGTTGTTAATGGGTTTCTCATTTCTTAGTTACAGCAATAATAATAACGAAGATCATCAAAAGTAGCAGTCAAAAAATTTGAAAAAAGTAAATACGAAACTTTTAACAAAAACAAACAAAAAACAATGTACTCAACATACCTGGAAGAAAAAAGATGTCGACGTCTTAGGTGGTGTCGGCCGCCGGGCATGGAAGGGGTGGTCGGATGTCATGGTTACGCCGACTAACTACAAAAACTCTTTATTACATATATGTTTCTCTTCCAAATACATAGATGTACCTTGCAATTTTTTTGGTTAGCACGTCATCTTGCTTTAGCTGCAAATGAAAAAAACATACACAATTGATGTAAACATTTAAAATTAATGTTCTTAAAACAACCAATTGTGGAATAAAAGCAATTTTATAATATGTAAAACCATATATTCTTTAAAGTAACAATTACATTTTGATCATTACAATTTACAACTAACAATATTCTCGGTGGACAATTAAAAGTCCAAAAGGGTAGACCTTTTTAAAACATATACAAAAGCCTTCTGGATCTATAACTATATTCTCAGTCTACAACATTTGAGATACTAAAAGGGTGAGCTTCTTTAAAACATATACTAGTAATCACATGGGATGGGCAGCTATGAGTCAGTAATATTCCATATCTATATCAAACACAACTACTATATTTCACTACAGAATCAGATCGAAAATAATAGAACAAAAATAAAAAAAGTCAAATAAAAATAAATAAAGTTTAACTACTCTTAAAATGTCTAAGGATTAGTTGGTTGTTAATTGGTTTCTTGCTTCTTCATTACGATAATAACAATAATGAAAATCATCAAAAATATCAATAAAAAAATTGAAAAAAAGTAAATAGCATACCAATAAAAAAACAATGCACTCGACATACCTCGAAGAAAAGAAAGACATCGTCGTTTTACATGGTGTCAGCCATGGAAACGGTGGTCGGATCTCATGGTTTCATTGATTTAAGTGGTCAGGACTTGTTCTATAATACTAGACAACTTTTATCGACAAACACCATTATAAAAGATTGTTGTAGATCTAAATAAAATAGGAGAAAAAAAAAGTGAGTGAGAATAAATTTTGATTCTTGTAGATCTAGAATAAAGGAGGAGACAAAAATGCGGACCACAATATGAAAAAATGAGGACCACAATCGGCGGCCAGATCCAACGGTGACCACAACCGGCGACCAGATCTGAAAAAATGGTGACCACAACCGGTGGTTATATCCGGCGACCAAATCCATCAGTGACCACAACCGGCATGTATTTTTCGGATGGTAAAATATGTTGGAGATCATGAGCATGACCGAATATAAAAGTCGACTTCGAATTTTTTTTCGTAGATCTAATGAGAAAGAAAGGGATAGAGATGGAGGCAGCAGTTTTT
>JANFOE010002945.1:0-48691 GCA_025667525.1 Glebionis coronaria
TCGACCCTCTTTGATAGCATGATGAATGATAGAATAAACCTGAAGATTTCAATGTATTGTTCATCCAAATTAGGGTTGTAAACGAATTGAACATTCAGTGAATATTTTATAAACCGATCGGTAAAAAGTTCGTTTATGTTCGTTTATTTATTAAATGAACGAACATGAACAAAATTTTACGTTCGTTTAGTTTAATGAACGAACATGAACAAAATTCACGTCCGTTCATTTATGTTCGTGAACGTCCGATTATGCGTTTTTTAATGTTCGCTTACGTTCATTTATTTGTTTATGCTCGTACATCATATCTTTTATATTTATACTTTTAAAACTGATATGTTTAAACAAAATAATATTTATAAAACATGATGTTATGCATATTTTGACAAATTTTATGAGTTTTTTCTCTGGTCATTTATTTTCGATCGTTTAAAGTTCGTTTAGTTGGTTAACGAGCGAACATAAACGAATATGAACAACTTATTTTCTTAATAAACAAACATGAACAAGAAAATTGGTCTATTTCAGTGTCCGTTTTCGTTTATTTGACCGGTTAAATTAAAATAAACGAACATAAACAAGACTCCGTTTATGTTCGTCCGATTCGTTTACAACCCTAATCCAAATATATAAAGTACTCTTTTTCGATAAAAAAAAAGATAAATCTCTTCTTACAAACCTTTTTTTAAAATTTTATTTGAAAAGTTCAATTTTAAATAGATAATTTAATTTTTTAAATAGATAAAATAGTATTTAAGTGAACTGTGTTTTGTGTTACAAACGAACGGGCTAGTAGCTAGATCATTTGAACTAAAGACCTTTTGGTCTAGCGGTATGGAGGTTTTCCCCTCTAGACAAGGTCAAGTTCGAGTCTTGCCTAGCGTGATAGGGGTTTCTCTTGCGTGTGTAAAGGGAAGGGTGTCATTGCCTTCTGGCAACCTGGTTGTGTGGGCTCGCTACGCCTTCTGGGCTAGGGGCCATGTAGTCACAATTGCCGTTAAAAAAAAAGCTAGATCATTTTGAACAAATTGTGTGAGTTATATTCTTGTGAACCGCTTGCCCGAGTCGGAACCGACCTAAATATTTATACTTGGAAATATTCATTGTGGCGGTAAGTTAAATTGTGTAAGTTATATTCTTGTGAACCGACCTAATTATTTATATATACGCAGGCTTAACAATGAGACCTACCTACATTCTGAAGCTCGAGTCGATCGGTTCGACAATGTCACCACCACACGACACCCATCGACGACCACACAAACGCCCAAACATCTCCGACCAACACAAACGTCGTGAACTCTCCTTACAACGCCAAGCCAACAACCGTGCCCAAGCCCAGCAACACGCTCGCTGTTTAGCTTCCTCAATCCTCCTCTCCGAACCTATCGTCCAAGAACCCGATGGAGGTTTGGAAGATGTTAGAGATATTGATCTTTGTCAAGCTGCGAAAGTTAAACGACCTGAAGGTAGGAGACGGTTTGCAAGTCAGCTTATGCAGCTTCCTGAGTGGATGATTGATGTTCCTGACCGTCTTAATCTTGATTGGTATGTATTTGCAAAGCCTTCTGGAAAACGATGCTTTGTTGTTTCGTCAAATGGAAAAAGTGTTAGTAGACTACGTAACGGTTCTCTCTTGCATCGTTTTCCATCTGCCTTACCTAATGGTATACTTGATTGCATTTTTCACGAGCTGGATCAAACGTACTACGTTATTGATATGGTATACTGGGCTGGGATCTCATGCTATGAATGGACTGCTGAGTTCAGATTTATTTGGATGAACAACCAGCTTTTCGAGGCAGGGGCTTGTGGGGCTCCATCGGCCTGCCATAAGTATAGATTTAGTCTCGTTCCTGTATATAATTGTGATCCTGAGGGGCTCCAGGAAGCTTATACAGGGGCGGGTACCGTATGTGAAGGATGGGCTACTGTTTTATAACAAGCATGCCCATTATGAAACGGGAACCACACCATTGGCACTTGCATGGAAGGATGATACTTGTAGCCAATATGTCATTGATACAGATAACAAAGGGCAGATTCCAAATCAACAGCAGGTGGTTTTGGAGCTACACGATAATGGGCAACTAGTTACAGCTGACGATCCTCCTGTTGTCCTTGAATGCTTGAATACAGCTTTCATACAGGAGGCTGGACTGCATTTAGGGAACCTCATACGCGTTGAAATTAATGGATTAACGTTTGTGGATGGAAAGTTGGAGAAGGCTGATTTACAATACATAGGAAAGGTCCGACGTGGACGTCCTTTCGCTGATAGTTACTCCAAGATAATATTCCAGTATATGGTTCGTCACTCTCCTCTACGAGTAGAACATCTGTTTGCATCAATGGGATCAAGTGAACAAGAGAACGAGATGAATGAGGTTGAAATGGCAGGTTGAAAAGCTGATTCCAACAATATACTACTAGGTAGTACATGGTATTCAATGTTGGTATTGTAACAAAATAGGACAATTTTTTTTGTGTTCAAGTTATATATGCTTTTGAGTGATATGGAATGCTTTTGACCAAAAGAAAAAAAAACAATGAGACCTAATTCTCTATTTATATTTTAGCAACTCTGATATACTATATGTATGTTTTTTTATCATTTCTCACCAATTAATTTCTCAAATACATTGATCACATCTTTAAGTATAATTTTTAGATGTAGGTTTTAGGTATACAAATCATTTTTCAAACTTATAAGTAGGATTAAAGAAAAGAAATGAGCTACAAATATAAGGGCGTTCTTACAGTTTAGGTTTAACTGGTTGGGCTTAATTGTTATGCTTGTGCATTATTTGTGCTCTTTAGAAAGACAAATATCTTTCCAGCCTATATAACTAGCCAAAGCTGATACGAAGGTTTAAAATGTTTTACTTCCAGTTAAATTATATTACTATGTAAACTATGTTACAACACAATATATGGTAATAATACTTGCGAATAAACAAGACTCCATAATAGTCCATATACTCTTTTGTTTCCTATACTTTGGTTACAATACAGAAAGGGAAAACAACATGATACAAAACCAAATGCGACTAAAGAAATTCCACATGTTTTTTATTAGAAGATACAGTGCCCAAGCCCGGTTTATCCGTTTAGGGTTAATAAGGTTTTGGCTTATAAATAATAGTCATCAATAAAATATAATAACCTAGGGGGTTTTCTTATCTTCAACATGGTATCATAAGCATTAGTGATTAGTGGATCTAGTCTGGCACCATGAGCCGCTTCCTTATTATCTGTTTACCATTCCGTCAAAACTCTCATCTCCATCATTTTAATGTCGGCCGCCATGAGCCCTTCTCAAAAGCAAAAATCTCCATTTCCATCATCCTATTATCGGCCGTCATGAGCCCCTTCTCAAAAATTCTTCTCTTCTATTATCAAAATATCTCCAAACCTACTTGTCGGCCGTCATGAGCCGTTTCTGAAAATCAAATCTATCTATCTCGATCATCAAACCCTAGTTGACCATCATAAGCCGTCACTATCTCCATGAAGTGTGCGGATCTCAACAAAACAAGTCTCAAGAAGCAATGGGATTATGTTTAATATTTTTTTCACTATTTATGTTTTTCTTTTTCAATGTTTTATGGGTTTATGTTGATCTCCAGTTCGAGCTTTCGTGATTTCATCGCTCGAACTGCGGGAGAGTATTAGAAGATATAGTGTCCCAAGCCCGGTTTTTCGGCTTAAGGTTTATTAGGGTTTTGGCTTATAAATAGTTATCAATAAAACATACTAACCTACAGGATTTTATCCTCAACATTTTCAACATACACAAACACTATATGCATTATTAAAAAGATAATTTACAACTGTCTTAAACTCAGATGTTCACGAAGTATCATTTCAAGGAACAATGTACTATCACTCTACCAGCATAGGTCTATGAATCCTAAGACCATTAGATGTTATAATATAGTAATATAAAAAATACACTCACTTCGTATTTTTCCACTCACTTTTTTATTCTTCGTAAAAACTCATAAACAAATATTTCATTCATTAAAAAACCTAATCATTTTATTCATAACATAAAATACAAATTACATTAAAATAACATTCAACTTAAAAAAACATGTGAACAAAACAAATACAAAATAAAAAAACATACAAAATAAAAAACCATACACCCTAGCGACTAGTCATGGTTCAACTTATATCGGTATTTGAATGCCTTTTTGCCATATTAATAGCATATGCGTCTTCCTCCAACAAATCCCTCGCACTAATAGCGAGAAATTTTGGATGTTTTAAAAGTATCATCATACGCTCTTTCTCTGGTGGCCTCGTATGCCTTTTTGGCAAGTTCTCGTTTGAGACGAAGTCCGTTGGTCATAAATTTTCTGAGTTGGCTTGACGCGCTACTTCCCTCGGTGATCATCGTGGTTTCGGTTTCGATTTTTTGGAGGGTCGTTGTTTTCCGGAAGGACGTGGGTCTTGCATCTGGACAAATAGGTCCTCTTGGTTAGCCCCCGGGACGTCTCTTATTAGATTAATCGGATCGGATGCATCTCATTTCGCGTGGGCTTTCAAAACTTCCTAATTGTCTTCTTGAGTAACGAGCCACTTTTATGCTCTTCTCGATACATGTTTCTTCCCCCGTTTCATAACATCCGAGTCATCTTCGCCACTTTTCCTAAACTTTTACTTCCCTTGAAAACAACGTTAAATTTTTGGCAATTCACGTTCAACGTATGACATTTGCTACTCGACATGTCCTTGTTACTCTTTTGGAAAAAATTTCCGTTGAACTTTATTCAACAACATAAACAAAAAAGTTTCCCCCCTTTGCGATTTTATGACATTCTAATTATCGGAAACTGCCAAGTAACTTTCGCCAAGTAACGTTTTTTTCGACCGGTAGCCAACATGCCGAAACACCCGACATGTCAAGATTTTTTTGAAATCAGGGTCCGACTCGGTGGCTTGGTCTGTTCTTGCTTTGCTTTTCTTGCGGCCTCCTATTTTTTGGTGTATTAGGTTGTAGTCGATTGTGAATATTGGTTTTTGTGGACAATGAATAATAGTGGTGAGTTTTGTTGTAGATATTTGGAAATCATGGTTGAGAAGTTGTGATTGTTGCCATCGGTAAAAAACACGTCGTTGATGTTGTTGCTAAAATCATTAAGGAGTCATCATGGGAGGGGGGAGATTGGCTAGAGAAGCCGGAAAATGGAGTATTCGGTGTTAGAGGGTTTGGCGAACAACCCTCATTAAGGAGATTCATGAAACCGTCGTTAGAAAATCTCGAAAGGTTTTTTGAAAAGTATATCAAAGTTGTAGTTGTGTGAAAATAAAACGTGATAAATGGGTTATATAAAATGTATTGTGTAGCGTCTCTAAAGTTTTCTTTTTCATAGAAGTATCAGTTTGGGGTGTGTTTTAAAAACAAATTACACTTTCTAAATAAAACTAGAAGCTAGCGGGGTATTTTGAAAAAAATAATTCTTTGTTTTAATCAAAAGTAGATTTTAGAGACTGTCAAAACTAACTTGGTGTTTGGGTTGAAAGGAATTAAAAAAAACTCCAACCCACGTTGGTGGGTTAACACTCAGCCACTGGCGTTTGCCAACGTCTGCAACCGGTGTGGTAACGCCACCAATATCTAAACTACCTCAACTTCTGTTGGAAATTTAGTGCAATTGTGGGATCGAGTCATACTTGTAAATGGGCTTGGAGGTACGGAGTGTAAATCCATTATCACTACTAGAAACTTGACTTTCAGCGACAGATTTTCTGAGGAATATAGATCCGTCACTAATTATTAGAGGCTATTCCGACTGATTAGAGACGACTCTGTGTTTCTGACTGACGGGTTTCCAAGGCATAAAAATATATGTCGGCAATCTGTCGGTAATAACATTTACTTAAATGAAGCATTAATTAAATACACAATTCCAATTGCATTCACTACAAAATTAAATGGGTAAAAACTATAAAATACCATATTACTTATTGATTTGTGCCGACTTTAAACACTTACTGTTTTATCTCGTGACTTTACCATTTTACTTTCAAATTTGTTTCGACTCTACCAATATTAGCCTGAAATGACTATATTACCCCTGTCTTCTTCAACATAATTACGTTTATTGCCATCGCATCTCACTTTACTCCATTCAAATATTGTTTCATGTCCTCATCTTAGTTCTAGTTCTCTGAGGCTAAGAAGCGCTACTATAGTCGCTATAGATGGAAATAAAATGTATTAAAATGTATTAAAATGCTCTGTATAATTTGAGTGCATATTTAAGCCTATCTTTGTTATTTGCTTTCATGTGGTTGTTGAATACCGTTATCATTCTTAAGATCATTTTGTATATAGTAAAGATGTGTCGATTCAGTAGACGAGATATCTGCAAGCATATGACTCTTGACATTGTTCTAGTGTTTAGCACGGCCAAAAGCCTTCACTAGTCTTCATATACATAAACTTTTGGCAGTCATATGCGGTCATATCTGACTAAGATCCAGATATTCTGGCCAAGACCCAGCTGTATTTGGCTAAGATCCGGTTAAATCCGGCAAGACCCGGCTGTGTGACCATGAGGAAAAAAGAATGGATTTTTCTAATAAAAAAGAATTGATTTTTCAATCAATATAAAAGGAAAAAAGAAAAAGGGTATATTAGTCATTTACAAGGGTAGTATAGTCATTTCAGGCTAATATTAGTATAGTCGAAACAAATTTGAAAGTTCAATGGTAAAGTCCCGAGATAAAATAGTAGGTGTTTAAAGTCGGCACAAATCAATAAGTAAGATGGTATTTTATAACTTTTACCCAAATTAAATATACTCAAACTAGCATCATATCTTCACTCACAAATCCTAACTGTCGTCAGATTCTGATCAATCCTAACTGTGATCAAGGTTTAATTCCACCGTTAGTTCACCAATTCGTCGTTCGCCGTCGTCAATTTACCACTCCGCCGTTTGCCGTCGTCCAAGTTCTGATCAATCCTAACTGTACTCGAGGTTTAATTCCTCACCTGCTGATTAGGTATTGGCTAATTTTCCCTAAAATGAGACCTGATTGTGACTAATAGTTGAGATTTGTTTTCAAAAAATAAGTTGTATCGAAAGAAGTATCAGTTGCTTTATGTAAGTTAGATATCTTTTCATGAAATAAGCTATACTTGTTTTTATGAAATAAGCTATATATGTTTTCAAGAAATAAGCTATATTTGTTTTGATCCAAACACCCCCTTAGTGTTATGGTTAAAGCTATCTTTAATAATAATTGTTATTTATATGAACAGACTGTTATATGAACAAACTATGACATACAATCCAAAGAGCTAAGCGCTTCCCCATTGCGAGTTTCATTAGAGGCGTCTAAATTTCCGCCAAACAAGCATTTAATTCGTGATGCTAAAAGCCGAATGCTAAATGCTCTTTTAAAGCTCCTTACTGGACATATTGTGTATGGTTAAATTTATACTAGTTGTGTGTATTTAATTGTATATTAATGTTATTGAAGAAGCTTATAATTATTGATTAGGTTTATGCTTAAAATGCATGAACTGTTGAAGAAAATTGCGACTGTGTGTGATTTGTTTGTTCAATTTGCGGGGATTGTTTTAAGGAAAGTGATTTAAGTGAATTGGAGAAGAATGTGGCCGATCGTGGCCGAAATTGGTTGAGCCATACGAGAACATCGTTCTGCCGTTGAAGAAGTACATGATTAATTCTATGGTTTTATGTTAATTTAACTGTTTTATATTTTAGGAGGGTAACATGATTGCATTTATATGAATAGAAATAACAAGAATAAACAGCTACTGTGATTGTGTTTATATTATTACATTTTAGGAGGGTAACATGATTATATCTATTGATATAGAAATGATATCACAGTATGTTTGGGGTGAATCTGAACTCGGTACAAACTCCTTCTCAATGTTTAAAGTTTGGAGATGATCTCCTTGACAAAAAGCATTATATTAAAAACGAAATGGTATACGAGTATGTAATGAACATCTAGTCTGTAAATCGCTCCATTAGAAAAAACAAATGATGAACACTTCATTTAGTTACCTCTCCTCATTCCCAGTCGTCCTTGAACCATATACTTTTGTCTGCATTGCTATTTGAATTTTGATTATGCTTACAAAAAAGAAGAACATAAGAACCGAACTAAAAAAGAAAAGGTAATTACTCGATGCTCCTTTTTAGTTGTTGATAAAAGAAGAAAATCCCTTGTTTTGTTTTTCATAAGGTGTTTAATGTTGTTTGTCATGAAACTCTACCATATTAACTTGTGTAAGATAGAATTACAGCACTTGCATAATGCTAACTGTTGTAGAAGCTACATTTAACGGTAAAGTTGTAGCAGGTGGAGAAAAAGCATTGATAAAGGTCGTTGTGGTGGCAGAAGAGGAGCTAACAGGCGGCTGTGCAAAAGGTTGAGTGGCCATTAGACCTGCAATTGACCATGTACTAAGTAAAAAGTGTAAAGGTAAAAATTCAAATTTTACAAAAGCAAGAACTAGAAACATTAGAGGTGTTCTTCTGGGGTGGATTTGATATCTCGGTATGCGGTTGGAACTGATTTAACTGAGCAAAAGGATCATTTGTGGCAGCCAGATTTGATATCTGAGTGGGAGCTTGGAACTGATTAACTTGAGCAAAAGGATTATTTGGAACAATCACATTGGAGAACTGATTAGGCGCTTGGAACTTGTTGCTGATATATATTATAGTTGGTTAAGTTTAGTCACTGAATCTTGTTGAACCTTGCACGTTTTTCAGCCTAGATTTAGATGCATGTTTCAATCACATTACTGGATTCTTTATTAGTTAATTTGTAATGTTTGCATTTTGGTAGATATTGAGAAGATGGTGTCATTGAAGGGAATTATCATTAGATGTAGCTCGTTTATTCCGGAGATTAGGTGTTTGGTGTGCGGGCACTTCTATGATCCCATTATTGTAGACAGAGGTACATTAAGTTCTGAATGCAAGTTACATTATACATTATACATTATACATTTCAGGCAGCGTTTGTGTTCTTTGTATCTTTTATTTTATATGAATTAAGTTTTGGCTATTTGGTGTCATTCAACATTTTCTTTAATTATAAGATCGTAGAGGAGAGATACAGTTTTATGTTTTGAAGCTTAATGTTGGTATGGACTAAAATAATCAAGCATGAATTAATAGTGTTCTTTTATTCAGTCTATGATAGGTGTTCTTTTCTTTATCGTTCCTTATTGGATGATATCTTGGATCATTTAACCGTTTTGTTTCTTTTGTGTTCGTTTAAGAGTTTGGGCAGTAACGGAAGGCTGTGATGGAACTGGAAGTTTAGTTCTTTAGATCTACAAGTCCCCAATTTGACCCGTGGCAAAATTCTTTCAATCATATACATAGGTAGCATTACTTATGAAATAATACTTACTTAACATAGTCCTCGGAGCCTTATTTGAAGTCGGTCATATGTTTGCATAATTAGAGATACTTTATCATGTGCATTGGTGTCCTTCGGTTTTCTTCTGTTACTTGATGCGAATAATAAGTGCGTTTGTTTTACGTTCTGATTTGTACAATTATTTTTGTGTGTTTCAGGATTTTTCTCTTGGATCTAATGATAGGATGACAACAATGGGTGTCTATGCGCGGGACCTTCTTCTTGGGCAGGTCAAGTGCCAGTCATGTTTCTCATTTCATATTATCATTTTAACTATTTTTATTCTTTTACAACCTTAACAAGCTGGTTTTTATTTGCAGTACTACTTTGATACACTCTTTCCTCGTATACATGTTCCTGTAATGCAATACTACTTTTGTTTGCACTCTCCCTCCGCTGCCTTTGTGATAAGAGGAAGTAGCCTGGTATTCTTTACTATTTAATGTTTTTCTCCTTATGAAACCATCAACTCTTTGGTGTAAGTACTAGTAGCTAAAGCTGCAAAAGTAATTTTAAAGAATTAAGCACCTCTCATTATTAAACCATCAATGCTTTGGTGTAAGTACCTTCCTTTTATTAAAGTTCCAAGGGAGGCCTTCCCTATAAACTTCACCCTGCTTAGAAATGATTAGCACGTATGCGCCTTGGGGTTGAGGGGATGTATGTACGGGTATCTTAGTATGGAAAATGTGTCAGTTTGATTCGGGCCAGAATTGGGGAAGCTTAGTTTGGGTAGCATATTACTTAGTTGTTAATGCTACTCGAGTCTTTTATAGTTTTTCTTGTTCTGAATATTGTTATGAATCTGTAATGCAAGCATGTTATATAGTAAGCACAAAAAGTAACTTCATAATATCAACTTCCTCTATTCTTTCCGTTGTCAATTAATAATGCTTGTTGCCTTTTGCAGTTTTCCGGAGAACAATAATCATCACACATAATAAACTACTACTGTGTCTACCTTTCGATTGAAATCTGATGACGTGAAGCAATTTAAAAGAACCAACTGAAGCTACTGGTTCCGATACACCTACAAGTTACATAGGCTCGATCAGCTGAACAAATCCTTCCCCTGATTTCATTTGTTAATTTTTGTTTTGCTTAGTGATAATGACAGTCAATTAAGGTCTAATGGTTCCATGTGTATATCAATTTGAGCTTTATTATGAATTATCAATTTGAGTTTGGCTTTTATGTTAAGTTTGTTCGAGTTTTGTTAGAATTACATAAATTTTAGCTTTATCGTGTCCATTGGCCTCTTTTTATGATATCCCAGCAACTAATAGTGACAAAATTGCGACGCTTTGCTTATATTTTCTGATGGCTTTCTGACAGAAATCATACTGACAGATTTCCGAGTGCAATTTACCGACAGATGTTTTCTGTCGCTGTTTCCGAGAGAATTCCGACGGATATCAATTTCCTAGAAGGCATTTAGCGACACACTCATTCTGTTACAAATCCGTCGGAAAAGACTTTTACCGACGGATTTCCGACAGATATGGCTGTCGCTATAGACCAGTTTTCTAGTAGTGTATGTCCCTGACCTCCCTGGACTCAATATAGTGGTTGAAAGTTCATCAGGAGGAAGCTGCTCCTGGTTAGGAAGTTGCTCCTGGTTAGGACGTTGCTCCTGGTTAGGACGTTGCTCCTGGTGATGCACAAAGTCTTTGTAACCTCTTTGACCAGTCAATGAGGGTTGAATATTGACTTGATGACCAGGTTTATGGTCATATAACCACTATGCTTTCATGTAGGTAATTATGAGCTTAATTGGCCGATTAATGCTCTTAAATACCATTGAATATGAGTTACATCCTTCTAGGACTAGGATCACTATAAATAGTGATCATATTTGCATGATGAAATATACATAAACAAGAAACACTTACACGCACAGAGTTCTTGATTTGTGCCTAAAACAAGAACTAACTCTTGGTTTTATCCCAAGGAGGTATTCGTGTTAACCCAGGCATAGAGTCGAATAATCTTCTTTGGAAAGTGATTACACGACTTCAAGAGATATCCGGTAACCATTCATTGGTACGTAGTTAGGCTATTTATTATCTTCACCCTGTTGGAACGAAGTAAACCCCAACAATCAAAGAAGATTATCTTGTGATAATCAATGGCGGCGGCAATGAAGCATATGGTGGCTAACTTCTCCAAACTGGACAAGTTTGAAGGGGTTGATTTTAGGAGATGGCAGAAGAAGATGCACTTTCTTCTTTCTACCATGAACGTGGTGTACGTGCTGACCACTCCCATTCCTGATGGTGGTGATGATGCTACTTTGGAGGAACTGAGGAAAAGGAGCAAATGGGAGAATGATGATTATGTGTGTCACGGCATAATTCTCAATGGTATGTCTGATTCTTTATTTGGTACTTACCAAAATGTTGAATCTGCTAAAGAACTATGGGATTCCTTGAAAGACAAATATATGGCTGAGGATGCATCAAGTAAGAAGTTCCTTGTGAGTGATTTCACAAATTACAAAATGACTGATTTAAGACCAGTCATGGAACAATACAATGAACTTCTTGGAATACTTGTAGATTTACACAACATAAAATGAACATGGATGAGACCATTCAGGTCTCGTGTGTCATTGACAAACTACCTCCTTCTTGGAAATATTTCAAGCACACCTTGAAACATAAGAAGGAGGAGTTAACTCTTGTTGAGTTGGGCAGTTATTTGCGCATTGAGGAATCCCTCAGGGTGCATGAAAGTGATAAGCCAAAGAGCAACAATGTTGCTGGTTCATCTGTTGTCAATATGGTGGAGCATAACAACTCCACCAGGTACAATGACAACAAGGGCAAACGTAAGCATCAGGATAACACCAAAGCTAATCCTAACAAGAAGTCATCAGTGGCTTGTTGGAAGTGTGGGAAACCTGGACACTTCAAAAGGGATTGCAAAGGTGTTAGCATTGGCAACCAAGCTAATGGATCAGGCACAAAAGGTCAGAATATGTTTAATAAATCTCTCCAGATTTATTATGTTACATATGTATCTGAAGCTTATTTTGTGCAGGGTGATGATGTTGCGTTGTGGGTTGACTCTGGAGCAACAATACATGTGTGTAAAGATAGATCCTGGTTCAAGACTTATGAGTCAATGAATGATGGATCTATTCTTCACATGGGAAATGAGTCAACAGCCCTAGTGCATGGACGTGGTTGTGTAGATCTTAAATTTAGTTCTGGAAAGATTGTTTCTTTGTTTAATGTTTTGCATGTTCCTAATATTAGGAAGAACTTGGTTTCTAGTAGTGTTTTGAATAATTGTGGTTATAAACAAGTGATTGAATCTAATAAATTTGTTTTATCGAAACATGGTGTGTTTATTGGTTTTGGCTATTTGAGTAATCAAATGTTCAGGCTTAATATTGATTCTAGTATAAATGTTGATTCTGTCCCGATGACTACCACTAAACTGAATGATTCATCACTAGGGCATGCTAGACTAGGACATGTCCACTATAAGAGGATGCAAGATATGTCTAAGGATGGGTTAATTCCAGCTTTTGACATGGACACTGATAAGTGTCAGACTTGTATGCTGAACAAAATTACTAAGAAACCATTTCAGGATGTAAAACGTGAAACTACAGTTTTGGAGCTAATCCATAGTGACCTATGTGATTTGCATGCTACTCCCTCATTAGGGAATAAGAAATACTTGGTAACATTTATTGATGATGCTTCTAGGTTTTGCTATGTTTATTTGTTACATACTAAGGATGAAGCATTAGATAAATTTAAAGTATTTAAAACTGAAGTTGAATTACAATAAGAAGTCCAAATCAAAAGATTTAGGACTGATAGGGGAGGTGAGTACATGGATACTTTGTACTTTCAGTCTGTTGAAATAATCCATGAGACAACTGCCCCCTATACTCCACAACAAAATGGTATATCTGAAAGAAAAAATAGAGTACTAAAAGAGATGGTTAACTCCATGTTGTCCTACTCAGGACTGAGTCAAGGGTTTTGGGGAGAAGCTATGTTAACAGCTTGCTATTTATTAAATAGGATTTCTAATAAAAAGAACAGGATTACCCCTTATGAACTCTGGACTAAAAGGAAACCAAACTTGAACTACCTCAAAGTTTGGGGTTGTAGGGCTGTTGTAAGACTCACTGATCCAAAGGTGAAAACCTTGGGTGAAAGAGGCATTGAATGCATCTTTGTTGGATATGCTGAGCATTCCAAGGCTTATAGGTTCTATGTTATTGAACCTAATGATTCAGTTTCAATAAACTCAATCATTGAATCAAGGGATGCTAACTTTGATGAGACTAGGTTCTCATCAGTCCCTAGACCAAGCCTTAGGATTCCTACTAGAGCTAAGGACATTGGTGCTTTAGTGGAACCAGAAAGGGTTACTAATGAGGTTGTGGTTCAGCAACCTGAGCCTAAGCTTAGAAGAAGCACAAGGCAAAGGACTCCAAAGAATTTTAGGCCTGAATTTCAACTATACCTAGTTGAAGGAACAAGGGATGAGGTCTCTGACCAATACTACTATTGCTTTAATGTTGAGGATGATCCCAAAACATTTGATGAAGCAATGAAGTCTCAGGATGTTGCTTTCTGGAAAGAAGCAATCAATGATGAGATAGATTCCATCATGGGCAACAACACTTGGGTGTTGGTTGATCTACCTCCAGGTTGCAATCCACTTGGATGCAAATGGATCTTTAAAAGAAAGATGAAGGTAGATGGAACTATTTAAAAGTTCAAGGCAAGTTTAGTCATTCAAGGCTTTAGACAAAAGTCAGGAATAGATTACTTTGATACTTATGCTCCTGTAGCACGCATAAGTACCATAAGAATGTTGATCGCCTTGGCAAGCATTCACAATCTGATTATTCATCATATGGATGTGAAGACAACATTCTTGAATGGTGATTTAGATGAGGAGGTTAATATGAACCAACCTCAAGGTTTCATCATGCCTGGTCATGAAGGTAAGGTGTGTAAACTGATTAAGTCCTTATATGGACTCAAACAAGCACCTAAGCAATGGCATCAAAAGTTTGATGAAGTGGTTTTGTCTAATGGTTATTTACTTAACCAAGCTGACAAATGTGTATATAGCAAATTTGATGAATCTAGTAAAGGAGTCATCATTTGCATATATGTTGATGACATGTTAATCTTTGGTACTGACCAAGTTCAGGTTGATTTAACCAAAGAGTTTTTGTCATCAAGGTTCTCTATGAAAGACACGGGGAAGGCTGATGTTATCCTTGGCATAAGGATTAAACATGAAAGTGATGGTATTGTAATTTCTTAGTCTCATTATATTGAGAAGGTCCTGAAGAAATTCAATCACTTTGATTGTACTTCAGTGAGTACACCTATGGATACAAGTGAGAAACTAATGCCTAACAATGGCCAGGCTGTCTCCCAGCTTGAGTATTCTAGGGTGATTGGTTGCTTGATGTATGCCATGACTAGTACTAGGCATGATATTGCTTTTGCAGTGGGTAAACTGAGTAGGTATACTAGTAATCCTAGTCCTCAGCATTGACAA
Source organism: Glebionis coronaria (assembly GCA_025667525.1). Lineage (NCBI taxonomy): Eukaryota > Viridiplantae > Streptophyta > Magnoliopsida > Asterales > Asteraceae > Glebionis > Glebionis coronaria. The sequence goes on from JANFOE010002945.1 coordinate 14,977, forward strand.
GCAATTCAGAGGGTACTAAAGTATTTGAAAGGAACAATAGATTATTGTTTGTCATATACTGGATATCCTTCAGTGTTGGAAGGTTACACTGATGCAAGTTGGATCAGCAATACTAAGGATAATTCATCCACAAGTGGTTGGGTATTCCTTCTTGGTGGTGGTGCAACTTCTTGGGCATCCAAGAAGCAAACTTGCATTACTGGTTCAACAATGGAATCTGAATTTGTGGCTCTAGCAGCTGCTGGTAAAGAGGTTGAATGGTTGAGAAACTTGCTTTTTGAGATTCCATTGTGGGTCAAACCTATGGCACCCATATCTATCCGTTGTGATAGTGCATCTACATTGGCTAAGGCTTATAGCCAAATGTACAATGGTAAGTCTAGACACTTAGGTGTTAGACATAGCATGATTCGTGAGCTAATCATGAATGGGGTGATATTAATAGAGTTTGTGAGGTCTCAACAAAACTTAGCTGATCACTTGACGAAGGGATTGGCTAGAGACTTGGTTATAAATTCTGCTAAAGGGATGGGTTTAAAGTCCAAACTAGTCACTGAATGCTAGGACACCCAACTCCCTTCTGAGGAAACTTGGGAGCTGAGTTCAATGTGGAAAGCTGAACATTAAGGGGACTGAAGCACATGTATATCATCCCAAGGATGTGCTTGTACCTGATGAAAGGAGGATGAAGTTATAAACTTCTTAATGGCTAATTTCTTTGAAAAAGTGCTTAAGCAGGAGCATGAACTAAAGAGGAACCACCTATGTAAATGTTGAGGTTTCACCGCCTCAAGGAGCATGGACTTTGGCTCTTACAACATTTATGAATTGGATATGGACACATGGCTTGTATGGTGTCAGGAGCGTTTTAAGTGTTTGAAAACTTGTGTGTATTTTATCTTCAGGTATTCAAAGTAGTTAAAGGGTTCAATTCTTAGAACACCCTAATTCTCGAATATTTGAAGTGATGTACTAATATGAAAATTCAATCCTCGGGACATTTTCATTTATGCACTGGTTTTGTTAAAGTTGATTTTCATGCAAAAAGGAATTGTACTAAATTGGGGAGGATTGTTGGAAATTTAGTGCAATTGTGGGATCGAGTCATACTTGTAAATGGGTTTGGAGGTACGGAGTGTACACCCATTATGTCCCTGACCTCCCTGGACTCAATATAGTGGTTGAAAGTTTATCAGGAGGAAGCTGCTCCTGGTTAGGATGTTGCTCCTGGTTAGGAAGTTGCTCCTGGTTAGGACGTTGCTCTTGGTGATGCACAAAGTCTTTGTAACCTCTTTGACCAATCAATGAGGGTTGAATATTGACTTGATGACCAAGTTTATGGTCATGTAACCACTATGCTTTCATGTAGGTAATTATGAGCTTAATTGGCCGATTAATGCTCTTAAATACCATTGACTATGAGTTACATCCTTCTAGGACTAGGATCACTATAAATAGTGATCATATTTGCATGATGAAATATACAGAAACAAGAAACACTTACACGCACAGAGTTCTTGATTTGTGCCTAAAACAAGAACTAACTCTTGGTTTTATCCCAAGGAGGTATTCGTGTTAACCCAGGCATAGGGTCGAATAATCTTCTTTGGAAAGTTATTACACGACTTCAAGAGATATCCGGTAACCATTCATTGGTACGTAGTTAGGCTATTGATTATCTTCACCCTGTTGAAACGAAGTAAACCCCAACAACTTCAACGCCAGTTTAGTGTTCCGACACTGTGTCCTATAATCTTGTTCAAGCCTCTTTCCTAGTTTTTAGTTACTTTATTTTAGGCTTAGTGTCACAAAATATTATTTACATAAGAGAAACTTTTATAAATAATTCACTTTTCACTTTCTTATTCATTTCTTAATATAAAGAGGTTTTAAAATTTAGTTTTATGCTTTCCTTAGATCTTAAGGCTCTATACAACTCGGCACGTGTCAAAAGCAGGTGATATATATTTTGTTAGATCGAAGTGACGGTTTGTGTGACCATGGTTATTTTTTGCTAGACCGACGTGATATTTTTTGTCAGATCTAAATGTGAAATATATAGTTGTTTTTCATGTTTGATTAATGTGTTTTTGTCTTATTAAAAAGTGGGACCAAATCTTTCTAATAAGACAAAAAAGTCATGTCGGTAAAAAACAATATTGGTAAAAAAACGTCACTTCGATCTAGCAAAAAATGTCACTTCGATCTAGCAAAAAACATCCATCTATTTTTAGACACTTGTTTCTGACTTTTTATGAAGTCGCATAATCTAACAGCCACATAACACTAAATTTAAAAACAAGATTTTTAACTAAAAAGTGGATATCAAAGTAGAAAATGGACTATTTTTTTTTTATTCTATTTTTGTAAATTTCATAATGTTATATTCCCTCCTTCGTCCCAAAATTATAGTCCTATTTTAATATTTTCGGTTTTTTTCTTCTAACTTTTACCTTAAATAGTTTTGTTTGCGTTATAAAATACTTAATGAAAAATATATAAATTGATTAGTTTTTAAATGTAAATTCATTCATATATTTCTTACGAAACAAACAAAAAATATTTAAAGTTAAAGTTGAAAAAAAAAGTCAAAGTAGAACTATAATTTTGGGATAGAGGGAATAACTAGCAAGGGGTATCACAATACAATTAGAGAACTTTGAGCATTAGATAACTATTATAAAGAAAGAAGCAATGATCAATAGGAAACTAATCTTTGGTGCAAGGATGATAATCGATTCAAAACCGAAGTGAAAAAAATCAAACTGAATCAAAAACCGACTTCAAGAAAAATTTGAACGAAAAACCGAACCAAACCGATAATTTAGGCGTATTTTTTGGTTTTAACCAAAACCGAGCCGAACTGAAAAAACCGAATCCAAAACCGAAATTGAAAACCATAGATATACACAACCGGAAACTAAACTAAAGATGTTCGATTCGGCTCAACTTGATTTGTTGGATGATGAGTTTGTATTAGAGGACTTACGTGTCATGATGTTAAGGGTTTATAGGATAATGATGTAGGTGAAGATGGTATAGAATACAATGATGAGGCATTACCACGTATTATTGATGTCGAAGTTCTTGCTAGGCAGCATAAACTAGATGAGCGTAAAGCTCAAATGTCTACAAGCTAATATTAACACAAATAAGAAAAAGAAAATAGTATTTAGAGTAGGTAACTGTATTACAATTAAACAGAATGAGTACCCTATATCAAAAATTTTATTTTTAGATTCAGAGTGATGATTATTTTTATGAAAGGCATTCTGATAGTGATTGTTTTCGGTGTGTAAGCTCATTATGAATGAGATACTTTCCTTTTGAACTCTTTACACCAAAAGTTTTTTTTTGAACAACATAATTATAAATAAAAGACTACTAATAAGACACTAGAAGGCAAAGAGTACAAATACAAATCTAGAAATAAACAAAGCTACACAATCTAGTGTAAGCATGAATAAACCTCGGTGTGTTTGATTGATTATTATCGTAAGGATACATGATCCTTAAATACATACAGAGGATAGGCATAGGCCCATTATTACATCAATCATAATAAATATAAGTATCATGATAAACTAAGTATGGTAACACCAATAATGCCTAGCTAATAATTGAGCATAATATACTGGCTAATACTCTCCCACAGTTTGAGTGACGAAATCGCAGAAGCTCGGACTAGAGCACAAAACAAAAGGCAAAATAAAACATTAAACATATGATTTGGGGAAGGAGCCATGACCACGTAGAGATCCTGCGTGTTGTCACATAGGAGCTGATGGGTCATGAAATCCTGTGTCCAAATTCCACGCTCCTGTAGTAGGATCATGATGCGTCCCGACTGTAAAAGCATGAGACAAAGTGGTCTCTTGTCCCGGGTTAACGGTTAGTCCCATCGACCCGGTTGGAGTTGCGGTTTGAACCGTATTTGCCTGGTGAGTCGGTTGGGCCTGCATAAATGGAATGTGTTGGGTCGAAGGATAATAGTGGACCGGGACAGTTGGGCATGTTGGAGTGTGTTGGACCGCATAGCCAAAACCAGGTGGTGGGCTCATTTTGGCATGTTGATAAGGAAAATAGTAGCGGCTTGGTGGTAAAACTGGTGGGCCCGTGGAGGTTTGATAAGCCACTGAACTAGGTGGCCTATGTTTTCTATTGTCAGTAGTAGAGTTCTTAGAACCTAAGTTTTCCAAGAGTTTGACCAACAGAGCATCTGTATTATTATTAGTATCTACTGATGGTGAACTACGAGTACTACTTGGTTTAACAGCTGGTTCATGAACATAACGACACTCACTTCCAAACCAGCATGACCCCTTAACAAAATTATAACACGGTCTCCATGACTTAGTTTGAGGATTAGGGGGCGAAGATTATTACGTGATTCAACCAAATATACCATCGGAGAAGAGGAGTCCATGGGTAAAGGAAGTTCCTTGGACTTCAAACGCATCTCTTTGATGATCAACAATGAACGCGCCGTTTTGAGATCAGGAAAAGTGTCTTGATAATGCATGTAGCCACAAACCTAATTATACTTCTCCGGGAGACATGCAAGTGCACAATGAACCACATCTTCATCATTGACATAAGAATCAAGGCTCCTAAGGATGGTAACAAGGAACTCAATTTTCTGAAAATATGCCTCCATGCTTAGTGTTACAAGCTTGATGGATCTCAATTCCGCCTTTAAAGCGGAAGTGCGAGACCGCTTGTTGTCCTTCATGGTATCGGTAATAAGACCCCAAGCCTCCTTAGCAGATTTGGGGCGAGCAACCACTAACCTCTTTTGAAGTGCATCCGAGAGGGTCGTAAATATCCAAGAAAGAATGATTTTGTCAACTTTGATCTCGTCCGACGTGAGAGGGGTTACGGTGCTTGAACCGGTGCTATTGTTATAATCATGAATAAACTTGGTAACATCATAGCTTGAACAAAGTTGATCAAAAAAGAACTCCCATTCTCCGTAGTTCCAGTTGTCAAGATCAAGCTTGACGGGAATCCGTGTTAGGAGATGATGATGAGTGACGAGGGATAGCTTGTTCGAAAGTGAAACAATGTCATTAGTTCCTGTCATAGTTATTTGAATTAGGGGCGTGTCGAATTGGTACTGTTGGGGTTTTGATATTAAAGAGGGTATGGTTTTTGATGTGAGGTTAATGCAAGGATGAGGTAAAGTGATATTTTTATCAAACCTGTAGCAAGGATGTTGCGCAAACAAAAGAACGTGTAGGTTCTGTGACTTAAACACGAATCACCAACACGTATATACCCAAAGTGTGGATTTATAACCAAAGCACATATCACCAACACGATAAACTAGATCAAAAGAAGGCTGAATGAAAAGGCGGAAGTGTGTTTTTGATAATAGGGTTTAGGACCCTAGAATTAGACTCGATACCATGTAAGAATAAATAAACCCCTGTGTGTCTTATTGATTATTATCTTAAGGCTGGATACATGAGCCTTAAATACATACAGAGTATAGGCATAGGCCCATGATTACATCAACATAATAAATATTAACATCATGATAAACTAAGTATGGTAACGCCAATAATGCCCAGCTCATAATTGAGCATTATATACAGGCTAACATCTCGATCCTACCCGAGACTTTAACTGTAAGGATTACAAAAAAGATTAAAAAACTCTTACCAATTACAGATAACCAAGACAAGAGAAAAATCCCCACAGGAAGCCATGGTTTTACTTCATCGTATTTTTGATGTAGTCCCATACAAGTCCCCGGGAAAAATTACAGCGCAACTAGACATGCTAACAAATGATCTAAACAATCTGTTGGAAAATGTTTTGCAAAATATGGTTTTTGCAATACTTTGAACATAATTTTATATATGTATATGTTATATATATTCGTAGTACTTAGTAGCTTTGCGTTCTCCTCGAAGAGAGCTTCGCAACGAGCTAAAGTATGTCCAATATGGAGTTAATATGAATGAGATATCGTGTCTCAAAGTGAGTCACGTGAAACACAATATTTGGAAAAATATTTGTCCCACATCGCTTGAAACATGAAGTGAAAACATGTTTATAAGGAAATCCTAGTTTCTACCCTACAATATTCATTTGTGGGTTTTTACTCCCACGCCTACGCGCGCGCAGAGGGGGGGGGGGGGGGGGGGTGCAGAAAGTGGGATTTCTAGGCCAAAAACGGGTTCGAAGCTACTGAACTTGTGCACGAGCGTGCGACCTGCGGACACGAATGCAGCTCCGAAAACTGGCTTGGGTGCGGGCAGATTTCGGTATCTTTTTTGCTGCAAATTCGGATTTTTTCCAGAAAATTCTGTAATCTATTTTAAGAATAGATTTAGAATAAATTTGTGTTTATAATTGATTTGCAAATCGTGTTATAGAAATAACAGATTTGTCAGAATATTTTATATGGAACATAATATTTTGTCTTGGTGACCAAGGCAAATTTTCACTATATAATAAATCTGTCTCATTCAGTTTAATCATCAAAAAAACGCAGCTTTTCATACTCCATTACCAGACGATTTTTCCAACAGTTCTCGATCAGAAACGCAGAAGGCTTCCGTGATCTTTCAGGCAAGTTTGTCTAGTCCGGCTGTACAACAGCTTTGGACGTTGTACCCTGGGAAACAGACGGCGAATCTGTTTTAAGGGAAGCGTGTTAAACACGTGCCTCGTCTTAGTTTTACTGCTTTCAATTTTTATTTGTTATTTAATTTTGTTCTTTGTTTTCTGTTAATTTTATTATTGTTTTAATAAAAGTATACACCGTTTCCCACAATCTTAAAACAGATTATGTTTAACAGAATTAAAACTTTTATTAAATCAGATTAATAATTTTATTAGATTTATTTATAAACTGTTTCTACCGAAACCAGGATTGAGTTTCACTGGAAATCAGTTTTAATTTACAGATTTGAATTAACAGTTAAGGTTTTTTTAGCAGTTGTTCTAATCAGTTTATTGAAACCAAGATTGTGTTTCTGTTAAACTGATACGTTTGATAATTACATCTGATTCATTGAAACCAAGATTGAGTTTCTTTGAAGCAGATCCACTATAAGTATATAGAGATCACGATTGAATTTCTTATATATAGATTTATAACAGTTGTCTAACTGTTTGTGTTTTGATCTTGTTTGATCTTTCAGGATGTCTACCAGCACTCCTGTAACTCCTGTAACTCCTGCAACTACTACTGTGAATGTAACTGGTGCATAAGTTCCCCACACAGTTGCTAATCATGCTGAAAAACCAGAAAAATTCAATGGACATAATTTTAAGAGGTGGCAGCAGAAGATGTTCTTCTATCTCACTACTTTGAACCTTACGAAGTTCTTAAAGGAGACTGTACCTCAGGTGGAACCTCCTAAAGAAGGTGTACCCGAAAATCAACAAGCCGTGCAAGCTGTTGAAGCATGGAAACATTCAGACTTCTTGTGTCACAACTATATTCTGAATGGTTTGGTGGACTCTTTGTACAATGTGTACTGCAAGACTAAGACTGCCAAAGAATTATGGGAGTCGTTGGAACGCAAGTACAAAACTGAGGATGCTGGTACAAAGAAGTTCGTGGTAGCTCGCTTTTTGGATTACAAGATGGTTGATTCAAAGAGTGTGATAACTCAGGTTCAAGATCTGCAGGTTTTGCTACACGACATTCATGCTGAGGGTATGACTTTGAGTGAAACTTTTCAAGTTGCTGCTATCATTGAAAAGTTACCTCCAAGCTGGGTAGAATTTAAAAACTACTTGAAGCATAAGCGAAAGGAGATGACTGTTGAAGACTTGGTTGTTCATCTTCGTATTGAAGAGGACAACAAGCTGGCTCAGAAAAACACTTATACACCTGATTCTGCCAAGGCAAATATGGTTGAGCATGGTTCGTCTTCTTCAAAGTCTAAAGGCAAGAGCTTTGGAAAAGGGAAGAATGACAAGAAGAGCAAAGGGAAGTCTGAGTACCTTGCTCCTAAGGCTGGAATTGCGAAGAAAAAGTTCCAAGGAAATTGCTTCAACTGTGACAAGCCAGGTCATCGTGCTGCTAATTGCAAAGCGCCAAAGCGGGTGACTCCACGCGAGGCTAATATGGTGAATGATAATGTGGACATGATTTCTATGGTGTCTGATGTCGTTACCATGATCTCTGAAGTTAACCTGGTAGGTTCTAATAATAATGATTGGTGGATTGATACTGGGGCAACCCGTCATGTGTGTGCTGACAAGAGTATGTTTCACTCTTTCAGAGCGGTTGACAATGGAGAGAAGCTGTACATGGGCAACTATGCAACTGCTGATATCAAGGGCGAAGAAGATGTTATTTTGAAGATGACATCCGAGAAAGAGCTCAAGTTGACTAAAGTCTTGTATGTTCCGAAGATTCGCAAGAATCTTGTGTCCGGGTGGCTTTTGAATAAGTTTGGTTTTCGTCTTGTTTTTGAGTCTGATAAAGTTGTACTTTCTAAGAATCAAATGTATGTTGGTAAGGGGTATGCCCTGAATGGTATGTTTAAGCTCAATGTAATAGTTGTTAAGAATGATATCAATAAAATGAATTCTTCTGCTTACTTGATTGAGTCTTCTAATGTGGCATGGCCGTCTTAGACATGTTAATTTTATTTCAATGCATCGTTTGATTAAATTTAATGGCATACCAAATTTTCATATTGATTCAAATTATAAGTGTGAAACTTGTGTCGAAGCCAAACTTACAAGATCATCTTTCAAATCGGTTGAACGAAAAACCGAACCACTTGATATGATACACACAGACATATGTGATTTGAAATCACTACCCACAAAAGGTGGCAATAAGTACTTCATCACGTTTATTGATGATTGCACAAAGTACTGCTACGTTTACTTGTTGAAAAGTAAAGATGAAGCTATAGACAAGTTTGTTCTATACAAAACCGAAGTTGAGAATCAACTTGGTAGGAAAATCAAGGTTGTACGAAGTGATAGAGGAGGTGAATATGTGTCTCCTTTTGCTGATCTATGTGCGAAACATGGAATTAGACATGAGTTTACTGCTCCTTATTCACCTCAGCAAAACGGTATTTCCGAAAAAGGAAGAACCGTACCTTGAAAGAGATGGTTAATTCCATGTTGTTAAGTTCTGGTTTGAGCCGGGACATGTGGGGGGAAGCCATTCTAACGGCTACTTATCTTTTAAACAAGATACCTCGTAAGGATAAAAAGGAAACCCCATATGAATTGTGGATGGGAAGAAAACCATCATACCAGTACTTACGAGTGTGGGGGTGTCTAGCCAAGGTAGCTGTGCCGACACCTAAGACCCAAACGATTGGACCTAAATCTGTGGATTGTATATTTATTGGATATGCTAAGAATAGTAGTGCGTATCGTTTCATTGTACATGATTCGAAAAATCCAGATATACACAAGAACACAATTATGGAATCAAGGAATGCGTCCTTCTTTGAAAACATATTTCCTTGTTTAAAGAAGGAAAATGGAAACACGTCTAGAATAGATGATGCAGTTGTCCAAGATAAGAGACAACATGATGATAATGATCTCCAAGATGAGAGACAAGATCAACCCAAGGAAGAAGAGGTTGAACCTAGAAGAAGCAAACGGGCGAGAATCGAGAAATCATTTGGACCCGATTTTGTCTCTTTTATGGTAGAAAATGAACCCACTTCTTATCAAGAAGCTGTAAATTCCTCGGAAGGGCCTCGATGGAAAGAAGCGATTAATAGTGAAATAGAGTCTATTTTAGAAAATCATACCTGGGAGCTCGTGGATTTACCTCCTGGTTGTAAACCACTAGCCTATAAATGGATCTTCAAGAAGAAGATGAAAGCTGATGGCACCATTGATAAGTACAAAGCAAGATTGATGATCAAAGGTTTTAGACAACGCGAAGGTCTAGATTACTTTGATACTTATTCGCCTGTTACGCGAATAACTTCTATTAGGATGATTCTTGCTATTGCCGCATTAAGAAATTTAGAAGTTCACCAAATGGATGTGAAAACGGCTTTTCTAAATGGAGATTTAGAAGAAGAAATATACATGAACCAACCCGAGGGTTTCATGGCTCCTGGACAAGAGAGCAAAGTTTGTAGGCTTGTTAAGTCATTGTATGGCTTAAAGCAAGCTCCAAAACAATGGCATCAAAAGTTTGATCATGCCATGCTAGAGGGTGAATTCAAAATTAATGAATGCGACAAGTGTGTTTATGTCAAAGACACGAATAGTGGATATGTAATCTTGTGTCTTTATGTTGATGATATGCTTATCGTTGGCAGTAACGACAAGATGATCAAGTCTACTAAAGACATGTTGAAATCAAAGTTTGACATGAAAGATATGGGTTTGGCTGATGTGATCCTTGGAATAAAGATCATACGAACTCATAGTGGAATTACATTAAGTCAAGCACATTACGTGGACAAAATTCTCAATACTCATAATGCGGGGGATTCCAGCCTAGCTAGAACTCCAATTGACACCAGTTTGCATCTATCTAAAAATAGAGGCGCATGTGTTGCCCAATTAAAGTATTCGAGAATTATTGGCATGTTGATGTATTTGATGACATGTACCCGACCTGACTTAGCATATGCTGTTAGCAGGCTATGTAGATATACTAGTAATCCAAGTGATGCACATTGGAAAGCTATGACTAGGGTACTTCATTATTTGAGATACAGTCGTGATTATGGACTGAATTATGCTAGATATCCATCTGTTATTGAAGGATACAGTGATGCAAATTGGATATCTGACATAAAGGATTCTAGATCGACCAGTGGATATGTGTTTACACTGGGAGGGGCCGCTATATCTTGGAAGTCTTCCAAGCAAACTGTAATAGCTAAGTCCACGATGGAATCAGAATTTATCGCGTTAGATAAATGCGGAGAAGAGGCGGAATGGCTACGTCAATTCGTAGAGGACATACCCAGGTGGCCTAAACCGGTAACGGCCATTAGTATACATTGTGTTAGTCAATCGGCAATTGGCAGAGCTCATAGCACAATGTATAATGGAAAGTCTAGACATATCCGTCGTCGACATAATTCGGTATGACAACTACTCTCAACAGGAGTTATCTCAATTGACTATGTGAAGTCAAAGGATAACATTGCGGATCCGCTTACGAAAGGCTTAAGCAGAGAGTTATTTAGTAAGTCGTCTAAAGGAATGGGACTAAAGCCCTTGAAGGAATGAGTTTCTATGAAGGAAAACCTAACCCAGTTGACTGGAGATCCCAAGATCTGGGTTCAATAGGACAACCTAATCATAGAAATGTGGGGGAAGTCACCTCAATGTAGGGGAGTTACTTAATAAAATAACTTTCCTAGTCCATTCCTAGAACAATGTGACTTGTTGAGAGGTTAAACATATGGCTTAATGATTCAGGATGAAATCATAAAGCATAATGATTCAAGATGAAATCATAAAACATATGTTTTTAATGATTCAAGATGAAATCACCTATGTGAGAGAGAAGTAGGGTCGCTTCGAAGGAAATTGTGGGGGCGCAATTTCTAAGAGCTCTTGCAGAACCAGGCGAGTGTTCATGACCATAACGAACACGACTATGAGGACTTGACAAGGTCAGGGAGAGTCTTGTGTGAGTGTGTATTGTCGTCTACGTAAACAGAGGCTGAGTTCAAGGACATCGCGTCTACTCAGATCTAGGAGACTAAGTGCATCTCATAAGGGAAGGTTCAAAGGGTTACACCTACCTATCCTATGCAGGACTTAACCGCAGAAATTTTTCCGAAACTTTCGTGTGTTTTCGACCGATTCCCATTCATGTGGGGGATTGTTGGAAAATGTTTTGCAAAATATGGTTTTTGCAATACTTTGGACATAATTTTATATATGTATATGTTATATATATTCGTAGTACTTAGTAGCTTTGCGTTCTCCTCGAAGAGAGCTTCGCAACGAGCTAAAGTATGTCCAATATGGAGTTAATATGAATGAGATATCGTGTCTCAAAGTGAGTCACGTGAAACACAATATTTGGAAAAATATTTGTCCCACATCGCTTGAAACATGAAGTGAAAACTTGTTTATAAGGAAATCCTAGTTTCTACCCTACAATATTCATTTGTGGGTTTTTACTCCCACGCCTACGCGCGCGCAGGGGTGTGCAGAAAGTGGGATTTCTAGGCCAAAAACGGGTTCGAAGCTACTGAACTTGTGCACGAGCGCTCGACCTGCAGACACGAATGCAGCTCCGAAAACTGGCTTGGGTGCGGGCAGATTTCGGTATCTTTTTTGCTGCAAATTCGGATTTTTTCTAGAAAATTCTGTAATCTATTTTAAGAATAGATTTAGAATAAATTTGTGTTTATAATTGATTTGCAAATCGTGTTATAGAAATAACAGATTTGTCAGAATATTTTATATGGAACATAATATTTTGTCTTGGTGACCAAGGCAAATTTTCACTATATAATAAATCTGTCTCATTCAGTTTAATCATCAGAAAAACGCAGCTTTTCATACTCCATTACCAGACGATTTTTCCAGCAGTTCTCGATCAGAAACGCAGAAGGCTTCCGTGATCTTTCAGGCAAGTTTGTCTAGTCCGGCTGTACAACAGATATGGACGTTGTACCCTGAGAAACAGACGGCGAATCTGTTTTAAGGGAAGCGTGTTAAACACGTGCCTCGTCTTAGTTTTACTGCTTTCAATTTTATTTGTTATTTAATTCTGTTCTTTGTTTTCTGTTAATTTTATTATTGTTTTAATAAAAGTATACACCGTTTCTCACAATCTTGATTTGCTCGACATTCCCAGCATTAAGAAGCAATACACAAAAGCCGCCATGAAGAATTTGCAATCCTACACCAAAAGCTTTTAACCTTTTTAATAAGTTGTTCATATCCCTTAATAGTCTCTAATTAATTGAGTTATCTCAAAACGATAGCGTGTAAGCTCTCATCATGAATGATATACTTTTCTTTTGAGCTCTCTACAATAGCAAATGAATCTGTTAGGTCCACCCAAAAGCTTTTAACCTTTTTAATAAGTTGTTCATATCCTTTGATGGTCTAATTGAGTTACCACAAACTCATTATCATCTGTACATCAAGAAAGTTGTCAACCTCATTTGCCGTTTACTACAGTCACATTTTTCTAATAAAGGAAGAACTTTGTAATAATTATTTTTAGCAATAATGAAAATGTTGTAAATAAGTGTAACGCTTGATGTTTGTGGATGTAGGGGTGAGACCCGGAGCTGCAATCGAACTCAAACATTGACGGCGTGGTGGATTTTGACACTTGAAAATAGGGGCGGACATAGGTTAGCATGTGGGTATGCACATGCACACCCTACAACAACAAATACTAGTGTTAAATTTTAAAAATTTAATTTTTAAGAAACTAAATTTAAAGAGTGCATACCTTCCGATCTTTCTTTGGTGAAAAAAAGTTCAGGAAAAAGAAAAAATGTCACTCTCAAGCCCATGTGACACATAGTTAAAGCTCATTTAAATTATGTGAAGATTAGATTTGTAAAGGTGAATCCAATAACATAAATTAACTAACTAATCTACAATTACTTAACAAATATCCATCTCAATTTTCCCCAAATTAATAGTTACTATTTGGCCAGTGACCACCATGGTAAAATCGCCACATATCATACTCATTCAGTTTGAGAAAGATATCAAAATGAATGTATAATTGAATTTTACATTAATCAAGCAAAAAGTGACTTATAGAGCATTGAAGGATTATTCCGGTAACAATCTCTTGCACTTGGTTGGAAGATTGGCACCTTCACATGAACTTAGTTGTACAACAGGCGCCGCACTGCAACTACAATGAGAGCTGCAATGGCGTGAGGTACTTCACATATAAGTTAATACATAATCATAGTTTTGTATGCTATCTAGTTACATATGGGATAACAAGTTGATTTGTACAGGAAGTGGAGAAGTTTATGGAACCTATGCAACTTACCGATTTGAATATTGATAACGAGACACCAGAAGAGGTGTTTACAAGGGAACACACAGATTTGGTGAAGGACGGCGAAAAGTGGATGAAAACAACGGCAGAATTATGCAGCATCACTGCTGCACTAATTGTCACAATCGTATTTGCAGCTGCAATAACTGTACCAGGTGGAAGCAACCAAGAAACAGGCATACCTCTGTTTAAAAAGCAAATCGCTTTCACTATCTTTGCAATATCCGATGCGATCTCGCTATTTTCAGCTTCTACTTCGCTATTAGTGTTCTTATCGATCCTTACTACACGGTTTGCTGAAAAAGTTTTTTTGCTCAGTTTACCTAGGCGATTGCTTATTGCCCTTTGCTTATTATTCCTCTCTACAAGTGCAATGATGTTGGCCTTTAGCGCAATCTTGTTCTTAGTTTTCTGTGATCAACGACCATGGATGCTGGCACCAATAGGAGTATTTACATGCATGCCGATTACAGCTATTGTGTCGCTACAACTTCCCCTCGTGGTAGATTTGTACCTATCAACCTATTCCTCCATGTTTGGTAAGCAAAAGTTACATTATTCACAATTGTAAATGTAACTCAATGTTGAATAACATATGGTTTATCTTGTGTTTGGCTTTAAAATATTAGAATTCTGTATAAGTTGCTTTTACCCCCTTTGACAGAGTAACATTTTAACATTTGAAAAGAAATAACTAACACCGAGAATCATCGCATTAAAAGGAAGGCCAGGTAAGAATAGCATTATCGATGCTAATATGATCTATAAACTTAACTACGAATAGTGAAAGAGCACAGAGGATCTGTTAGCTCTATCGGATAACCATTGGAAACTATAACAAGCTGCGAGTTTGAAACTTACTAAAGGCATGAGCGTAATCTTGTTTAAAGTAGGCATTATTTGTTGCTTGCCATAATATACATGTCACAAGTTGTTCATATGTTGTTTGTATGACGGAGAGCAACTACAACCACATTTTTTTTTGGCTGAAGACATCCATACATGGTCATCTTTATACAAGAACGTAATCTTCTGGCTAAACGTACAGGCCCATTTTTTTGGTATCTGTCGTGGCAAAATCAAATTTCAATCTCAAAGGCGTTACATAGCCAACCTAGAAATGTGACATGATTATAGAGGTCAACGAATTTTCTGAAAAAAGGAAAAAATATGAGCAATTTAGAATAACATCAAACCCTTTTTAACAAGTTATTTTGCCGTAACATAAGATGTCTAAGAGCCCAGCGTATGGTAAACCATGGCCAAAACGCCACATCCATAACACCACACACCATAATGCAGCTCGCGTTTTGGGCTCTGGCGCCGTATTTGCCAGCCCCAAATGGTGGCCATAAGGCGAGCCCATGGCGCGAGAACTGTACCGTGGCTCGCATTGTGGGCTCGCGCCATAGTTTTTTTTTATTAAAAGTGGGGCCAATATAACACTAGAATTTTGGTGTTAACCAAGGAGCCACGTTTTTGGCGTTATAGTGATTTTGGTGTTATGAGTTGGCTGGCGTGGCATGCACTTTTTCCACTGTAGAATATTGATAATCAATGAATCTATGAAGGGGTTTGTTGATTTCTAGAGAGAGAAAGTTAGAGAGAGAAAGTGAGAGAAACTATGTGAATTTTATTAATATGGAATCAAAGAAATGACAACAACCAACCCCTTTCCTTAGTGGAAAGGGGTATTTATAGTCCAAGCTAAACATTGGGCTTGGGCCGGTCCATGACAAGCCCATGGACCGGTTCTTACTTAAGTTAATAAGCAAATAATAACTAATTACTAACTACGAGCTATTACAACATAAATCATATTGTGGAGTGACCGATACTTCTAATATACGTTAAAACGTATTTCTAACAATCTCCCCCTAAGGGAGGTCACTCCACGTTACAAAGTTCTAAACCTAGCATACTATACTAAGTCTTCGTTCTTTAGCTCGTAGTCTTTTCTTCTTTTCTTTCTTTTGTTGTGAATATGTTGATTTGATCTTTTTGGCTTTGACTTGAGAGCATTGTTCTTTGGCCTTTCACGTGCGATCTTTGCCTTTCTTGTGAACTTTGCCTCCTCGTGACTTCATGTTCCACACACTTACGTCTTTTTGTTGAATTCTTGAAAGCTTCAGAGTTTGGTACAGCGGAAGACTTCATCTTGTACTTTCTTGAATTTTTGTTGCAAAAGACATAAGCATGTGGGAACGACTTTTACAGGTACACCGCAACACCACCGTCTTCACTGGTACACAGCAACGCCACCGTCTTCAACAGGTACTCAGCAACGCCACTGTCTTTAGCAGGTACACAGCAACGACACGAATAAAATGGCTTTGAACATTTTATTCTAATTCGGTAGCATTTTACCTCCGGTCGGTGAAGACCGTTGGACGATATTAGATATCGTACCCGTGACGGATAGTTTCAATTAAGTAACTTCCTGACAGGATTTCGCGGGTAAACCCGTTCTCTTTATTCGACCGTCCAAAGCTGACTGCGAACATAAAGAGTGAATCACTTGGATAAATTATCCTTGTGATTAAAAGCCGTCAATTTATGAAACCTGGAACAAGTGAATTTCAATTAAGATTTTCACCATCGTTGCTTTCCAGTTGTCACGAGCTCGATTCATAAAGAATCTTGCACGTTACCTACCAAGTGCTGTTTGATGTTGACACTAGAAGGATTTCCACTCGTCACTGTGGTCAATAAAGAGTCACTCTGAGTGTTCTGGCAAGATCATATGATAATGCGAAGAGGCCTGGAACGAGTTTAAGTTCAATTAAGAATTAAACCACTGTTACCTTCCAGTTTTTCACAAGATTGGTTCTAAAAGAACCGCACGTGTAACCTACCATGAGCTTGTTTGATGTTGGCTCAAGCAGGATTTCCATCTTCATTGTAATACTTACGTATTACTCGGATGTTCTGGCAATATTACAAGAATATTGCGTAGGACTCATGAAAATCTCTTACTTTTCACAGTGTGTGAGAAAGCAAGGAATAAATGGAAAGTGTCCTAATGAGACTTTTGATGATCTCTTGGCTCTAGACTCGATTGTGCGTTTTGATTTAGTGAGCGATGGCTGGAGAGGAGTGCCACTTTTTCAATACCAGTTTATTCGGAGTGAATAAACCAATAGATAACGTGTTGATCTCCGTGTGATTAAAACAAATACCTTTTGAGAGATATTTGAGTTAGCTGGGGAAGGGTTGTGCATTGCATCACTGGGTCCATGATGTCTTTCTTCAATACCGAGAATCATTAACAAAAATGACCTCAATAGCATATGTATTGACCCGGTTTCTGCCTAAAGTTGTAAGGAGGGCTTCTTTCTTTACACCCTTTATCTTTACATTTCTTTTTCATTCTTCAACCCCTTCAATGCTTACCAATACGTCATCACTAGCACCTTGTTGTGATTGTTCCAGTGCTAGCTTAAGTACTTGGTCGGCATTCAGCTACGTTCACATTCTTTCTCCATCTTTCCTAGGACTTCTAATTCTATCTAGGGAATTGTCCTTGGGAAGATTACATCGGCTCTGATGAATCATTGGACTAAACCTATTCCTACCACCCTTTTGTCACCACATCCGTCGTGAATTAAGCGTGTTTTGGGAAGGAATTGCCACCATGAAAAATCATTGAAAATCACCTAAAGTACTTGTGATATTGAAATCAAAAGTTTTGTACCTTAGGTGTTTTGTTCATCAAAAACGCTCCCCCTTAACACGTGCTTTACACATATTAGGTTGGATAATCTTTAAGACTTTTTCATCTTTTAGCCAAGTATCACTTACGTCTCCTTAATCCCATTTTCTCCCCTTATCCAAAATGTTAACCATTAATATTTGGGATATTGAATGGATTAACCGGTCTTTGGGTAAAAATGAAATCGATGTTTTGGCCATAGAACAAGTTATTGCTCCCCCTTAAGTTAATAAGGGATAGTTGTAGTGCTTTGGTATGACATATTTTGAAAGATTTAGAATCTCGTGAGAAATTCTTGAAAAATTATCATACCTTAACACTACACCAAGCCATTCAAGCACATTATTCACAAATTTACATATTCACAATTGAAAACCAATATAAAGTGACCTGAGATGTACGACCCATCAGATGGATCGTTGCAGTAGCTTGTGGTGCACTAAATACGGTCTTCCACCCACGAATCTTTCCAAGCTCCTCATAAATCTACGTTCACGGAGCTTTTGATCGATCTTTTTGATCACATACTTTGCCATCTGCCGGTAACCCGGATGCCAATCCTCCGTCATCTCTGGCAAAGTCCCACCCGAGTTCAGACGCTCCAACTTATCTCTGACTTGTATAAGAGTTCCATCACTATACTTGTGAAGCTCACCCACCCTCATAAACTTCATCAAACCTCGACTGTTCAAGTAGAAAATGCCGGAATTCGGGACAGAAATGCCGGTATAAGGACATCTTTCTACATGTTGAGGTAGCACTTGATTCACAGGACGGGTTAAATTGAGCCTCCTCTGATAGCTTTCGACTCCCAACTGAAGATCCTCAACTCGTGACTTGATGACAACGCTTCGTGTGAACATACGAAGTGCTGTATTCAAAGCAATCAGATCTTCACGAGGAATGTGAGTAAGTTGATCTCGGGTCATCAGAAGCAGCATATCTTCAATATCCTCAAGGCGAATGATGGAAAAATCTCCTTGCTGGATTTTATATTCCCTGTCATCCTCCCTTTTCAAGCGAATCTCCGTCACATGATAGTAGCCGTTCTTGGCTTCAGTTTTCATTCCTAAGATGCTGGAGATACGGATGTCGGATCTAACATTGCTTCCAGAATTGACCATGCAGCAAACCCTGTACGCCCTTCGGACTCGTTCGTCCCAATGAGATGCACCTATGACAGCATACATATCATAATTACGATTCATTTTTGGGACCCAGAGTCGATTTACCTTTTCCTCGATGAAGGGTATTGTCCCCCAGTTGGCAGCTTTCAGCAAAGTCAGGGATGTTGCATACTTTGATGACCCCTTCATAAGATACTCAAGATCATTGGTGACGAAGAAGTCAAGAGTAATCTGATTATCTTGAGCAGGATACATTGGAGGTGGAGCTCTTTCTGATTCATGAAGTCCTGGCCGTTGAACGGTTTTCAAAGCCTTTATGATCTCATCGGCATAGTACTCGAGCTCCATTCGGGGTAATAGGGTTTTGGCACGCAGTCTCTTATCTTTCAGTGCTTTCTTTACCAAGGATGGAGTAACCGAAGTCTTATACTCATGAGCAAGAAATGCACATAAGTCAATCGGACTTCGGATACGGAGATACAGCACATCTTTGTCAGCATCGGTGATCGGATCATATTGTGCTGCTGCCGTGATCCAAGCTTGTGGTGGTGCAGACTCGTCTATCTCCAACGTGTCTTCCCAGGCACGAATGCTTGGTTCAAGAACCGTAGATTGTTGTGCTTGTTGTAGAGGAGTGGAAGTGCGAACATCTACTGGTTCAGTTTCAGGCATTTCGGTAGTGTCCTGAACTGGGGAGTGTTGTGCAGCTTCGGGTTCTGTCACTGATTCTGCAATCACAGGAGGAACAACAGCAGAACTAATGGGGTTAGTGGTAATAGGTAAAGATACAGCGATAGAGATACCGGGAGCCGAAGACGCTGTAGTGGCATTCACATCGTGGCGCCACTTAGTTCGTCTTGATTCCGAGGATGTCGATTTGTCCTTCTGTGCTGCATCTTTTGTGGACTTGGTTCCAGTCTTAGTAGCAGTCTGCTTGGAGCTGGTAACCTTGTCTCCCTCTTTCGGCTGTTCACCCCCATCATCATCCTGATTGTCATCCCCGTTACTATCCCTAACACTCTCCTGATTCTCATCACCACCATCGTCGCCATCATCATCATCATCCTCGTCATCATCCTCATCATCCTCATCATCCTCATCATCATCACCACCTTCGTCATCGTCCTTATCCTTTTCTCCTTCTTCTTCTTCTTCTTCCTCTTCTTCACCCGTACCCTCTTCTTCACTTTCTTCCCTTTCTTCCTCAGGTAAGATGTGATATGGTACCACACTTCCAAACGTCTTGAATAAGCTATCATCCTCCTTGATAGCATCATTCAGGGATTTATATAGAGCCCGTTGAATCCTCGACTTATCATACGACCCAAGTTCCACCATACGAGCCTTAAGGATCTTCTTCAATTCAAAATCCGTCAGGTCATAAGCAATCTTATAGGCGGCTTCTGAAGGGTTGGATGATTTGACCATCAAGTTGTCAGCAGCAAGTGTCTTCAACTCATCGCGAAGTTTAGGCATTAAGGATTCAACGGATTCTTGCACTCTTTCTTTCACAGATGCTTCAAGTGCTTCTTTTTGTTCCTTATATTTATCCCTCATCGCTTGAAGTCTGGTAATACGTGCAGCATGCTTATCAGCCTCAGCCTGCTTAACCTGAGCAAGTTCCTCTGCATGAGCTTTACGTGTAGCTTCCATGTCTGCAGCGAACTTGGTAATCAACTCTTCTTGAGCTTTCCTTGATTCTTCTTCCCTCTGAGCTCGTCTTTGCAACTCTTGGCGAAGTTCATCCATTTCGCGTTTGTTAGTATCAAACATCTCGGCCATCACTAATGTAGCCATTGCAGATGTTGCAGAGCTGCTTTGGGTTGACCGGAGGGGTTCGGTTGTTACTGCTGTACTAGGGATGGGGATTATGGGTGGTGGAAGAAATGGTGTTGAAGCCGGTCGGGTTGGTAAAGGTTGTATGGGTGGAGGTTGAGTTGTTAAGGGTTGAGTTGACACCATGATCGTAGGAGCAACAGTTTCCTTTACCACACTTGCTGAAATAGGGATTGATGGCTCCTTCGAAGTGGAATAGTGTTCTGGTGATCCAAACTCATCAACATCATGCGGTTCCTCGTACTCATCCTCGATATCTACCCTCGCACCTGAACCACTACTGCCTGTATCTTTCCTACTCCTTTTAATAGCAATCTTCATCATTTGTTGCTCGGATTTATCAAGAGTAGGATCAACAATATCTGCTTCATCACGTAGACGCATCAAATCCTTACCCTTTCCCTTCTTACCCTCTGACTTCTTCTTCTTGGGTTCGGGTTCAGGTAACGCAGCTGGTTGTTTGCGTTTACCTTTACTCTTAACCGTTGTGGATGAGTCTTCTCCAGTTTGAAGGTTTGCTTTCAGCCTCTGGATTTCTAACTGTAGTAGCTTGTAATCTGCAGAACCTTTGATTTTTTCAGATAGAAGGTAATCAGGAACAGGACCCGGAATCACACCAATAGACGGTCCTTCATGCCTCAGATCTACAGTATCATCAGCTTCTTCAGTGTGATAGCGACCTCCTGCACGCCTATCAATAGTATCATCAAGCTTCATAAAATAATTTATGATAAGCTTAATAAACCGAGGATAAGGAAAGAAGTTTGTCTTCAGCTTCTTGTTGTGGAAGAGTTGAAAGGTGAATTCTTCCCATATCAACAAAGCATAATCTGAGTTTGCAGCTTTGTACATGCCATAGAAGAGGTTCATTATCGGAATGCGCAAAGCATCATGGCCACTCGTTTTTGGTGTAAGGCATTTACTGAGAATACCCATCAAAGCTCTCCAGGGTTGTCCTACCTTAGCAGTAGTAAACTCAGATGCAACTCGTATTTCCGGACATCCAAGTGCGTCAAATAACTCCGCGAGTTCATCTTTAGTAGGATCCCTTGAGAAAGACATGCCCTTGGGTGTATCCCGTATACCAAGAATCTTACGGAAGTCTGAAACGGTGAGTGTCTGCTGCTTGTTGTCGATGGTGAAGGTGATCTTGTTCGAAGTGAAATCCTTGGTTGCCCAAAATTCAAACATATACTCATAAGGCACCGAGGCTGTATTCCTAAGGGCGTTCTTGAAATGAGAGTTATCAAGAATGGCTATGGCGACCTTAAAACCATGATGAGTGGATTTAGAAACTTGCTTCAGCCTATAGTTGTTGGGTATAAACTTAAGAGTTCGGGCTTTAGCAATATCGGCTTCTCTGGAATCTTGGATTGCTTGTACCGTTGGATTAGTCATTGTATCTGCTTAAGATAAGACATGAAGGGTTGATGCACAAAAGCATATAGATATATATCATTCTTACTTCTAAGCATAACACATTTCATAAAACAACAAGTACATATATAGCATGCAAACAAGAATAATCAAACAACTCATCCGGAACTTTTCCTCATTCGGAACATCTTCATCCGGAACATTTCCTCATTCGGAACTTCTTCTCATTCGGAACTTCTTCATCCGGAAGTTCTTCATTCGGAACTTCCTTCATCCGGAAGTTCTTCATTCGGAACTTCCTTCATCCGGAAGTTCTTTATTCGGAACTTCCTTCATCCGGAAGTTCTTCATTCGGAACTTCCTTCATCCGGAAGTTCTTCATTCGGAACTTCCTTCATCCGGAAGTTCTTCATTCGGAACTTCCTTCATCCGGAACATTCCTTCATTCGGAACTTCCTTCATTCGGAAGTTCTTCATTCGGAACTTCCTTCATTCGGAAGTTCTTCATTCGGAACTTCCTTCATTCGGAAGTTCTTCATTCGGAACTTCCTTCATTCGGAAGTTCTTCATTCGGAACTTCCTCATTCGGAAGTTTTTCAGAAGAAATCCTTCATTCGGAAGATTTAAGCCACGTTCATCCGGAACTTTTACAAACTAAACTCAGATGTTTATTCTAGCGCGTT
Source organism: Glebionis coronaria (assembly GCA_025667525.1). NCBI lineage: Eukaryota > Viridiplantae > Streptophyta > Magnoliopsida > Asterales > Asteraceae > Glebionis > Glebionis coronaria. Next base: position 37,681 of record JANFOE010002945.1, read on the forward strand.
TGTGAGTTTCTAAGGCAAACTAAAGCATATAAAACATCATATCTTACTAATCCGAGCAAAACCCACCACAAATCCTAATCAATTAAGCCTAAATTTAGTCATAAACCCTAAATGGATTAAACTGAGTAATTGAGCATGTTTGACAGATTTATATGATAAGAAATGAGGATTAGAAGTTAACATGTTGATGTATATACCTTATTTAGTTTGAAAAAACCGGATCTAGATGGATAGACGAATGATTTTGAATGCGTGTTTGTGTGTGTAACAATGGCGGCAAGATGAATAAGAGAACAGTGATTAGAAAATAGTGAGGGGCGGGGTGTGTGTAGTTTGACTTAGGTTAAAAAATTTGACAAGTTTCAACTAATATCACTTTAGTCCCTACATTTTCATTCCTTTTTCTTTTTGTTTCCTAGTTTTTTCCATTTCACTTAACCCTTGTTACACTTACACATAACTTAGCAAACACAATCTATTAGCATATCCCCAAAATCTAAAGGCCATGCCTATCACTTAGAACGAACACAAGTCATATTCTAAAGCAAAACCACTCAATTACCATGTAGCCCATAATTTTCACAATCACTTTTGAAGAACAATTTTAATGACAAAGATGATTTTACTATTTTCTCCCCCTTAAACGATGACCCGTTTTCTATTTAAAGAGCTGTAGTCATTGTTTAAAGAGTCAAATAGTGATGAAAGGATGTCCAATTTATCTCTTGAAAAATTTTGATTCGTGGTTTTAATAAGATTTCTCTTATTTTAACAAATTAATGCACTGAGACGTACACCAATTCGTGTCAGACCAAGTTATAAAGTAAACTTGATCCCTTTGCATGATTTGGCTTGTAAATCACGCCCGAGAAAATTAATTCCCGTTTTGAGCCAACGTTTTCCAAGGAAATACGTGACTTTAATATGAAAACCGGGTTGCAGTTTGAAATAACTACAAGCCATAATGGGCATGTTTTAAAAATGTACAACTTTTATACGGACTCTATTTATGGCACCGTGTCAATATTAATCGACATTTCTAAGGCCGTAAATATTACCGTACTAAAAGACATGCCCGTTTTAAAACGAAAAATATTTTTGGTTTTTCTTGGTTTTATATTTTTTATGGTTTTTCTAGGTTTTATATTTTTTTTTTTTTTATGGTTTTTCTTGGTTTTATATTTTTGTATTTTTCTTTTGTGGTTTATATATTTACGATAATATACATGATCACAACCAAAGGATACTCTGAATAGTTTACCACGACTATTCAGCTGATTCTTCTGCCAACTCTTTGAGAGTCGCTGGAGTGAATGATTTCATACCAAGCTTGTCGATCAAAAACTCGATTCGTCCTCGATCTAAGGCTTTGGTGAACATATCCGCCAGCTGATACTCAGTAGTGACAAAATACAGCTCGATCACTCCATTCTCCACCTGCTCCTTAATGAAATGGTAGCGAATGTCAATGTGCTTGGCCCGGGAGTGTTGAACATAGTTGCAGCAAAGGGCAATGGCGCTCTTGTTGTCACAATACATCGGGATTTTGTTAAATCCAAGACCGTAGTCAGTTAATTGTGATCTCATCCAAAGGACTTGAGCACAACAACCGGACATGGCGATGTATTCAGCCTCCGTGCTTGATATTGCAACGCTTTTCTGCCTTTTTGAAGACCAACTGATCAATCTATCTCCAAGGAGTTGCACAGATCCAGAAGTGCTACGCCTCGTATCTTGACATCCAGCATGATCGGCATCTGCGTATGATATTAAAGCAATCGAGGAATCTTTCGGATACCATAGACCACGATGAAGCGTTCCTTTTAGATACCGAAAGATCCTTTTCACAACATGTAAGTGCTTTTCGGTAGGCCGAGCCTGATACCGGGCACACATGCATACAGCAAATTGCAAATCAGGCCTGCTAGCAGTCAGATAGAGAAGGGTGCCAATCATTCCACGGTAAAGATCGGATCAACAATAATCCCATCCCTATCTTCATCTAACTTGGATTTCTCCACCATTGGAGTGTCTACGGGGTCACAATTCTCAAAGTTATATTTCTTAAGAGATTCTAGAGCATATTTGGATTGATTAATAAAGATGCCTCTGGGATTCTGAGAAATCTGTAATCCTAAGAAAAATGAAATTTTTCCCATCATCGACATCTGAAAGCGTGTGGACATTATCTTCTCAAATTGTTTAGACAATTCTATGTTAGTGGCAGCAAAAATTATATCATCAACATAAATTTGTACCAGAAGCATGTCGTTGCCGTCCTTGAGAGTGAATAGAGTGGGGTCCACTTTGCCTTTGGAGAAGCCTTCCGACATGAGATATGTTGACAGGAGATCATACCATGCGCGTGGAGCTTGTTTCAACCCATAGAGAGCCTTCTTAAGCTTGTACACATGGTTAGGAGACTCCGTACTGACGAACCCATCCGGTTGACTAACATAAACCTCTTCCCTTAGTTCACCGTTCAAAAATGCCGTCTTCACATCCATTTGATAGACGATCATGTTCATATGAGCAGCAAACGCAAGGAATAGTCTAATCGCCTCCAATCTAGCCACAGGAGCAAAAGATTCTTCAAAGTCTATACCCAAGGCTTGTTTATATCCTCTAGCGACCAATCTTGCTTTATTCTTCAATACCGAACCCATCTCATCAAGTTTAACCTTATAAACCCATAACAAAGTAAGGATGTTAACCTTGTCAGGGCGAGGAACCAATTCCCATACTTCAAGTCGTTTGAATTCATTGAGTTCCTCCTGCATAGCTTCGATCCAAGATGATTGGGTCATAGCCTGCTGCCAATTTTTGGGTTCAACTTCAGAGAGAAATGCATCAAAGTAACAATAAAGTGCACTCTCTTGTAATTGATGACGTGTAGAGACTGGTCGATCTAGATCTCCAATAACATTCCTAATTGGGTGATCTTTTGTCCATTTAGTGCTATGTTTTTCAATCCTTGGTGGTCTGGAGTGAACAATAGATGGAGATTCTTCTGAGGTAGAGGCGGCTGAAGGGTTTTCAGGGATCGCAACACCAAAGAAAGGAAGCTCTTGCAAGTGAGCATATTCCAAGTCGTGATCAGTAGAATCCTCTGCCACATCATTAGGCACAAGTAGGGGTGATGATTCAGGTGTAGTTTGAGAATCACTTGGTGAAGGTGCATCCGGTTCAATGTGAATTGTAGATGCATTAGATAAAGGTTCATTAACTTGAGCAACCACTTCAGGTATTGGAGCAATTACTACAGGTACTGGAACTTCATCAGTCGGGGGATCGAAGAATTCATCAAACAACGGTTGAAACAGTTTATCCCACTCGGGCCTTGATGGTGGTAAAAATGATGTGGAAGTTGGATTGTTGGGAACTAATCCGGAACTTATAGCACCGGGTCCCATCTCATGAAGCGCGGGTTCAGAGCTGTGTTGCTCAGAAGCCATCGCTGTCAGCTCGTCGAAATCTGCGTCCATAGTTTCTACAATCTTGCCAAGACGACGGTTATAGATTCGGTATGCTCTTTTGGACGGTGAGTAACCAATGAAAATACCTATGTCGGCTTTTGGTTGAAGCTTACCCAAGTTCTCACTATTGATGTTTGGATAACACAGAGCACCAAACACATGGAAAAATGAAACATCGGGTTTGCGGTCATGTAGAAGCTCATAAGGTGTTTTTCCATGGCGTTTCCGAATGATAGAACGGTTTTGGGTAAAACATGCAGTAGAAATAGCCTCTGCCCACAAGAACAATGGAGCGTTCGCATAAATAAGCATGGTCCTAGCAGCTTCCATAAGTGTGCGATTTCGTCTTTCAACGACACCGTTTTGTTGTGGAGTGCGTGCAGCGGATGTTTCATGTGATATACCAACTCCTTCATAATAATCACGAAGAGTCTGGTTGACGAACTCTGTACCATTGTCTGTACGAATACGGCGGACAGTGGTATTCAAACGTACCTGAATGAACTTCAGAAAAGTGATGATAGCCTTCGGAGCTTCATCCTTTGTACGTAGAAATCTAACCCATGTAAACCTTGAGAAATCATCCACAATGACGAGAATGAATTTCTTACCGCTCACACTTTCAGTTCTCATTGGTCCACAAAGATCCATATGCAAAAGATGAAGTTTTTCTTGATTAGTGTCTTCAGCTTTGGGTTTGTAAGATTTCTTGGTGCTTTTCCCCCTTGAACACGCGGAAAATAAATGATCCTTGTGAAATTTAAGCTTGGGAAGACCACGAACTAACTCGTTTTTAGCCAGATGATTAATAGCATCAAAATTAAGATGAGATAATCTGCGATGCCATAACCATGACTTGGTCTTAGAAGCTTTAGAGAGAAGACATACTGGAGAAGCGGCCATCATGTCTTGTAAGGACAAAGTGTAAAGATTTGCACCACGAGATCCCTTCAACAAATCTTTTCCTTCCAAGTTGCGGATGAAACAAGTGTGTTGTCGAAAAGCAACCTCAAGGTTGGAATCACAAAACTGTCCTACTGAGAATAAGTTATGACCAAGACCTTCAACATAGTATACCCTAGAAATCGTCACGTTTCCAATCTGATATTCACCATACCCCATAATCTTTGCTATATGATCATTCCCAAATTTAACCGTACCAAGAAACTTGCTGACGAAATTTCGGAGCATCGAGCGATTTCCGGTCATATGTTTTGAACAACCGGAGTCCAAATACCACAGGATGATTTGGACCACCTGAAAATATCACCACACAAAGACAATGTAGAGGTATCGGAATCTGAGTGTTCCTTGTTATTAGCAGGTACAGATTTAATGATCTTAGATTTGCTAACTCTAGGTTTCTTAGATTTCCTAGCCTTTTTCTTCTTAATTGGTGGTGTAGATTCTAATTGGCTCAAATCCTGAGGTATTTCTACACTGATAGGCACTATAGTGGGGGCTGACCTAATTAAAGGGCGCTGTTTCCTTACTTGAGTGCAAGTGTTCCTAACTAAAGGACGCTCAGACCTAACCTCAATGGATGCATTCCTAGTTAAAGGACACATTTTACCATCGAGAGTAAAGGTCCTACCAGTGGGACGCCATTGCCAGCCAACTTGGGCACGAGTTCTACCCGTTGGCTTCCATTCAAGACCATTCTTAATAGCATTCATTTCATTAACGTGATCAATCAGACACAAATCATGACGCTGGGAAAACATACATTCATTACAATTCCAACAATTTAAATCAGAATTCACGAATGGTTTAGGCTGCTGCACAGGCGCAGAGCTTTTAGTCTTAACATGATTCGTTTTATTTAAAACTGAACTAGCATTCCTATTGTGGACTTCTATTTTCTTCTTTGTGGCACTACTAGTGGAGGGCTTGATCTTAGTTTTCTTGAGTGGCGATCCTTTAGCCTTAGTAGTCTCTTTTAATCCTGTAGAAGGCAAATTGGGAACATTAGCAGCAGATTTTAAAGGTGTCTTACTTGATTGTGCCAATGAGGGTTTAGCTCCTGGAGTCTTATTAAATGGAGTGACAGCAATGGGCCTATTGTTAAGTAGTGCAGAACCTGGTGTACCTATGTATTGCAAATAAGCCAAGCAATATTGAACTCGCTTAACATATTCATGAGCCGAATAATAGTCGCTACTTAAGGGATCTAAGGCATAAAGATCGTCTACAATATCCCTAAGAAGATCGACATGCTTAATGGCATTCCTCATATAATCATCATAGGTAAGCTGGTTTCTCTTATGAAGCGGATTCTTATAAAGCACTACTTTCTTGGTTGTTGGAGCACTAGTGGACGGTGCAGAGTCGGTAGCTAAGTTATCAACAACTTCTTGTCGGGTGAGAAGAAGTGTCTCCTTTAACTCAGCCAAAACCATATTTTTGTCTATGAGCAGGATGTTCAAGTCAGAGATTTCTTCGCACTTTTGGTTCAGTTGTTCAACATAATATTGTTGCTGTGTCGCATTAAAAGCGAATCGATCTTCTAGTGAACCATAAAGAGCGGATAGTCCCTGCCTTGTCCGATCCATCTCCCCTAGAACAGTTGATAGTCTAATTTCTAAGACCTGGTTTTTAGACTCTGCGGCCTCTAGTTCCATTCTTAATGTTTCCTTTGACGATATCTCTCTCTTCAATCTCATGATTTCTTCCTCTAATGTCTTAACAATCGCAATCATCTTGTCACTTGTCTCAACACCGTTTTCACAAACATTTGATATCAAAAGATTTTCATTTTGAGCTTGTTGTTTTAATTCTAAGGATATACAATGTTGTTCTAGTTGATTAAAGCGTTGAGAAAGTAAATTATAAGAATCTTGTAGCTTTAAAAACTCAGCGTTAGATTCGTGACAAGAATGATTATCTACCTCATTTACAGTTTCAGCAACATTTACAGAAATATCACAAACATCATCACAAATATCCTCACAAATATTCACAGCATCACAATTCATCATAGCGGATGTAAGTTCATTCGAATATTTAACATTTACAATAGTAAGCACATCACACGAGATTACTTCGGACAAGAATCGGTCATATTCGGTTGAAATCTTTTCCTTTTCAATTAGTTGCAGTTCGTAAGCGGTGTCCATTTCATAAAACACTTTTTGAACTTCACCAATTTCAAACTGAAGATTTTCCTTAAGAGATGCAAAACTTCTTTTTAGACTTTCGACAAACGGATTGATCTCAGTTTTAAACACCTCGTTCATGTGTTCGAAAGCCCATTCTCCGGCATTTAAGCCATTTGAAGTCGTACATTCCAAGATGACCTTGTCAAAGTTAGTAAAGTATTGGTTAATCTCTTGCAAGTTTAACCATACAGTGCTAACAGGTGGAAGATTCTTTGGAATTTCCTTAGGACCTTCCATGTTGACAAGTGTAGGAAATGTACTAGGGCTTTCTTCCTCTATCATGTAGGTTGGTGCTGTAATGAGATCTTTGTCCATATGGAAGCGAACTCTAAAATCAGTTTTAGCAAGCTCCTTATTCATTTTAAAATAATCACAATCGGGATATTTTGCTGAATTGTATGACCGATCCTCATCAACTAGAACCTTACTTGTTCGATCATTGGGAAAAACAATCGGGTCTAAAGCCAATCCTAATTGAGTTGCATTATAAAGTCTAGGACTATGTCTTAAAGCTTGTTTTGCATATCGTGGATTAGGGGGAAGGCCTTTTAGACGTGATAAGTTAAACTCTTTAAACGAAGCATCAAATAAGTGAACTAGTTGTGAAGCAGCGTATTGTCTTAACAGCAAGTAGTCTAGACTTCTAATCTTATTAGTAGCATTAATCTCCATTTCAGTCTTCTTAGATTCGAGTAATTCAAAATCAGTTTGAAGTTTTTGAAAATTAGTGACCACTAACTCCTTTTCTCTAAGTTCACTAGACAAATTTGCTCTTAAGTTTTCGATTTCTTGCAAGTGACCCATTTGTTTGTTTCTAAAGTGATCATATTCGAGATTAGTGAGAACACTAGACGAAGGCACTAATTCCAAAGTTTGTACTTTCTCATTGCTTAAGGCAAGCTCATCAGACAAATTCTTATTCTTAGCTAAGGTTTCTAAGAGTGCAGCATTCATTTGGCTAAGTAATGTAGCAGGAACCATGACCAAATCTTGTTGAGCAGGAGTAGGCGTATGCGAAATGGATCCCGGTTGTGATTCACTCAGAATCTGGGGACTCACATTGATATTGATATCATTGTTTGTCTCCTCATTTGAAAGACTCATCACCGAAGATTCATTCGAATCAGCACTCTCTTGCCCAACTTGATGTGGTTGAATACTAGCATCAGTGGCATTATCGGTGTTATTAATAAGTACCTCAGATTTCTTATCTGGCCCTAAGCTGGAGAAAGTTGCCATGAAAGCAGCCTTTGCAGTTTGAAAGTCATCACAGTCGGAATCATACGCATCAAGATCATCGGCTTGGTAAGCTGCATTTTGCGTAGTGACAACATCTTGTTCAGCAATCCCTGGGTCAGCAAGGAATGCAAGCTCCTCTTCATCAAGTTCCCTTCCTTGCGCCTGAGCATTTACCAGATAGATCTTTTCTGCAAACCACTGTCCATCCCTTTTCCTCTTGGGTTTCTTACAATCCCTGGACATATGACCCTCTTCCTTGCAGTTGTAGCATGTGATCATTCTCAACTTGCCTGTATTAGCCCGTGGAGGGTTGTTGACCATTGGAGCAGGAGCAGGATTGGCGGTGCGAACATTGGTTGATGTGGAAGTTCTCCCCTGATATGGTTGAATTGGCTGAACCATTACCCTGCCATTCTCAATTGTAGCTTGTTGGCGAGAATTGGATGAATTCCTCAACTGATTGTTGGTAGGAGCTGATCCTCTGAATCCTCGTTTGCTTAAAGTTTTTGTGAGATAAGCAGACATAGTAGTTAGCACTTCAACTGGGTCAGCTCCTTGTTGGAATACAGGAACTGGGACTTCCTCATCATCACAATAAAGTGCTTGATCTGGATAAGCTGCATAATCAGTAGAAGAAATACTCATTTGATCAGGGTAGCTTGTCGGATATGCTGCATAAGGTGCAACATTTGCTGGATGAAGTTGTGAAGCATACTGTGGTGAGGGTGCATTGAACCGATATTGTTGCTGATGTGAGGTGGGTGGTTGTGGTAGAATCGAGTATTGGGGAAAGGCTGGTGTCATGTAAGGTGATTGATGATAAGCTTGATGTCCCAAGATATAAGGTGTGTTGTTGTGAGACAAGCTTGGTTGATTCGCCATCAAAGCTAAGGAATCTGGATACATACCTCGAGGAGAACGGTGCATAATCACATGCTTCTCATGCTGCTGAAGGAAGGCATATATTTGATCCAAATTGCACTTATGCAGATCCTTGGTTAACTTGACATCAGTAATGTACTCACCCCATTCAGCTTGAGGTAGAGTATTCAAGAATTTGGTGTTAACCTGGAAAGGTGCGATCACAAGATTGTATACATTCAGATCATTCATGAGTGTGGTGAATCTGAAGTAATAATCGTGAAGTGTTTCCCCTGGGTTGTAGGTGAATCTATCAAACAAATCATACAGCTGACACTCCCTTTCTTGTTTGGTGAGAGACGTGCCTTGTAGCAACACCTTAAGACGTTCCCATAGATCCTTTGCCACCGTATACTGACTCACCATCCTATAGATGTCATGGGGAAGGGCTTGGAGAATTGTTTGAAGAGCTTTTTCATCTGCATCTGCAACAAGTTGTTGAGCTGGAGTAAGTTCTTCAAATTCTCGTGGTCTAGTCACGTTATCAACCGTAATGGTACCATAGTCGAGTGGACCATTCAAAATCGATTTGACCATAAGCCTTCCGTATGTCGGTTTCCCCTTTAGATATTGCATCATTCGACCTTGCCATGCCTCAAACACCTCTTTAATAAGCATCGGTGGACGGCTATCAGTTCTCGTTATGATTGATATATCCGTAAGAGATGTCATCTGAGGCATCACTGAATTTGGATTCATTTTGTTTTTCTTCAAAGAAACAGAGATTATCGGTTGATCGAGCAGTGAAGTAAAGCTTGTGAATTGTGTTGTGTTTTTGTTGTAAGAAACCAAGATTAAATCCTCTAAAAAATCGTCGAAAAAACAAGCAAAATAACCCTTGATTCGGAACTTTTTGTTGATTCGGAAGTTTGATTCGGAAGATTACCTTGATTCGGAACTTTGTGTTGATTCGGAAGATTACCTTGATTCGGAACTTTTGGGTTGATCCGGAACTTCTTGGTTCGGAAGTTCTTGATCCGGAACTTTGGCTTGATCCGGAACTTCTTGACTCGGAAGTTCTTGGTTCGGAACTTTGGCTTGATCCGGAACTTCTTGACTCGGAAGTTCTTGGTTCGGAAGTTTCTTGATCCGGAACTTCTTGGTTCGGAAGTTTCTTGATCCGGAACTTCTTGGTTCGGAAGTTTCTTGATTCGGAACTTCTTGACTCGGAACTCCTTGGTTCGGAAGTTTCTTGATTCGGAACTTCTTGACTCGGAACTCCTTGATCCGGAACTCCTTGATCCGGAACTCCTTGATCCGGAACTTCTTGATCCGGAACTCCTTGATCCGGAACTTCTGCTGAATGAACAGAAACCTCCTCCGATGAACAGTCGAACAGTAAAAAGTAAGATTAAGCCCAGATTTTGACCAAATAACCCAAAAAGTTTTGTGCTTTCGACTAAAATAAGTAACAACTAATACTTATCCACTAATCCCAATCACAAAAACACCAAAAAACACCAAGAATCAAGATGATTTTTCTTAAAGAACACTAATACAATCAAAAACTAAAAAACCACACAAATCACCACCTTAAATCACCCCATAGCTCTGATACCAAATGTAGAATATTGATAATCAATGAATCTATGAAGGGGTTTGTTGATTTCTAGAGAGAGAAAGTTAGAGAGAGAAAGTGAGAGAAACTATGTGAATTTTATTAATATGGAATCAAAGAAATGACAACAACCAACCCCTTTCCTTAGTGGAAAGGGGTATTTATAGTCCAAGCTAAACATTGGGCTTGGGCCGGTCCATGACAAGCCCATGGACCGGTTCTTACTTAAGTTAATAAGCAAATAATAACTAATTACTAACTACGAGCTATTACAACATAAATCATATTGTGGAGTGACCGATACTTCTAATATACGTTAAAACGTATTTCTAACATCCACGATACGAGCCCCCGGCTCAGCACGACACACTATGCTCTAATAATTGAATTTTCATAAGATATACTTCGTAATATTAGTACTAGATATTCTAATATCATATTATAGTTACTCAAAAGAAACATCACATTGAGCATAAAATTATGATCTCTAAGATCATGTGGTATGATTTGTGTTTATAGAGAATGTTAAAATTTATCATAATCTAACAACCCATTGTATGTTGGAGGACTTATTGTGTTCATTTTATTATGCAGGGATTGATATTGCCAAGCTTCACTTGTTGCAGCTGGACTTGGACTCAAGTCCATGAAGCCCACTA
>JANFOE010002946.1:0-106935 GCA_025667525.1 Glebionis coronaria
ACCCAATTCCATGCTAAGCGTGCAACGAGATCATTGTTATTATAAGTTAGCAACACGATCATATCTCATGAATGTTAATTACGAACCTAAACTCCCTTATTCCTACTTGGTATCTCTTATATTTTATTTTGTCTTCATGATCACGAGGATACATCATTGACTTATGCGTGAATAGAGATTAAATCTAAAAATAGATTTTTAACGGTGTAACCAAAATCATTAAATTAATAATTCACCCTAATGGACAACGATGTCAAAAAATTAAGTCAACAAGAAGGATCGATAAACACGGTTTTATAACGGTTTTGAACATGAGACTTATTACCATGACTTTTATTATCCGCCTCATCATCGGTGGTTTTATTATCATGTTTTACCTCCATCTTTTATTCAACTTCGCCATGAAGCTTTTATTATGACTTCGGTCTTGCCTTGCCTTTTATTATCCGCCTCATCGGTGGTTTTATTAGCCAAAGACGTATATCCTCACGCTAAAGCGAATTTTGGATCTTTAAAGCTTCAAAGATTAAGGCTTGATTCACTTTTAATTTGGGCATAGATTTTTCGGCCTTGTGAGCTTCAAATTTTTGCTTAATTTAGGTGAGCACTTGAAATCTTATTATTAGGTGAAGCTTTCGATTATTCGGGTGCCAATACTTCAAAACCGTGACGCTGGCGATACCTTAATGTTTTCCTAATTTAATTACATGGAATCTACTAAAACAAATTAGAAACCAACAATAGTGACTAAACCGCTAAATCAATATTTATTAACAATTTATTATCAAAAGCGTGGGGAGAATAAGCTAATAATTACTACACATGAGATCGTGACGCTTACGAGACTTATAAATAACTCTATCATTTCTCGTCCTCATTTAAGAGACTTAGCCTAAAAAGTTAAGGAATCGTAGCTAAGTGCTCAACACGCACAGTCGAGTCAAAAATTACTCTTATTCTCACCATCGGAAAACCTTCATTCGTGTCTTAAACACTTATAAAAATACGAAAAATTTTAAAATTTTGCCATTTTTAGCCTTATTTGCAACAAGACGATAACAAAAAGATGAAATTTTGGATTGCGTGTTGACGTAAGCAAGGTGAAGTATCTACTCACCCTCCCCCATACTAAAACTAAACATTTTCATCAATGTTTCGAGTCTAGGGGTGAAACACCCCATACTAGAGACGTAGTCGAATGCTTAATCTCGAGCATGGAAAGGGTAAAACGAATAACCTAAAAGCCGTTTATGAATTATGCTAATAAGATAAACGTTCAAACATAAAAGGATATCATCGGATATCGGAATCTCCAAAGGCAACGATCGAAGCTCGAGTGCTACGTAAAACGAACACGAGAGGATTCAATGATGACGATGTACCTAATGAATCATAATCACGAACAACCACGGAACAAAGGTTGGAAGGGCACAAGTCCCCTCATTACACTATTAGAAAGCAATAATATTTACAAGGATAAGCATGAGAATCCCCCACGAGGCACCTTGTTTTTGATAACCGAGTCAAAAGCTCGACTCGAATCCCCATAAATGTGATCATTTAGGGATATCCTTGGTTCGGTCATTTTTGGTGGGACTTACATGTAATCAAGGCCCAAAAGAAACCGTGAAAAAAGGCAAAGCCTTTATACCGGGATCAAAGATCGTGTCTTCGTTTTCGGATGATAAATGAAACAACACGACTTCAAGTAACAACGTCCCAAAGGGACACAAGAAAATAGAATGAGAAGAGAAGGGTGGGACATTGGGTGGGCAAACAAATCGAGTTACTCGAGGTAAACTCATACCGTAAGTGTAGAAGGACCTTCTAGTGACTACTTCGGTAAAAGACTGAGATTTTATCTTAAACGTGATACCGGGGTCAAAACTCTCGTCCTCGGTGGAGAAGTGTGAGGAAACAAATGGGGCTTCCCCCACACTAGATCCACGCAAAATGTCGTCAAAAGAAGTAGACCCGTTTGTAGCAAGCTCAATTAAGCGAGGTGATGACGGAGTTAACTTTGGAAAAATTTTCAAATCAATTGTAAAATCTTTTCCTTCTTCATTTTTTAACTCTTTGTTACGAAAACCCAAGTTGATTAAATTAAAAATATTTGGTGTTTCTAAAACAATTCTAGGCACACTTAAAATTTTCACATTTATCTTGAAGGCGGGAGGAGGATTTGAATTTTTAAAACGTGAATCGACTAATAAAACATCCCCTTCTGGGCTAACGCAACGATCCTCATCAAACTAAAAAATTGAAGGCAGATAATCAAGAATACGTTTGATCTCGGAAAAATCACCATCGGGATCGAAAACGTCTTCTCTTCCTCGTGGAAGAGGTTGAGCAATAAAATTGTCGATAATCGAGTCGCTAGCTTCAACCGTCGTGAAACTAGGAAAAGAAGGCTCTTCGATTGAAGATTTCGCCTTTGTCGTTTCGACCTCGACATCGAAAAACGTATCGATGTGAGCAAGGCCATCGGCGGACTTCTCACACGATAAATCCAAAATCTCACTCGATGTGGGATTAGGAGTAAAAGGCTCGTCTCGTGACGATTTTGCCTTGACGGTTTCAACTTTGTCCTTCGAAGGGATCGAACGTAGGTTCTCGAACATTTTAGCAAAACTACTAACACGTCCCTTCGGAATTAATTGTTGCTCATCTTGTAAAAACGAGGGTTCAACGATTTCCTTTAAAACCTTTTCACATTTTTCTTTTTCAAAATAATTTAATGGAATTTGTTCGTCAAAATTAAGTGTATATTGATTTAGAAAATCCTCAATAATTTCATCCTCAATAGAAAAATTAGGTTTAGAAGGTACAAGATTCAACGTTCCTAAGTATCCTACGAGTTTTTCCTTTGGTTTATTCTCAAAAACATTTTTCAAAACTTCGTTACATGACGTTTTCGTTTCCTCTACGTTTTTGCAAGACGACGAAGGTAGCACGACTCTAAAACTCGAGATATATGGATCAATACGAGACGTACAAGTCTTAGGAGTCGATAAGGCTTTAACCTCTCCCTCGGAATTAGGATTGGTGTCACTTGACGAAGAATTGAATTTTTCCATTAAGCCCTCGACTATTAAAATAATTTTATCTTTCTCATTAGCATGATTTTCCTTAATTTTATCCACGTATCCCTTCAACATCTCTTGACTTTGGTGATACAAACGTTGTTGCTCTTCAAAAAGGGTATCATAATCGTTTTCCATTTTTTTGAAAGTTTCCCTTTGGGTTGCCATTCGTTTATTACAAGTTTCCTTAAGGCTTGTCATTTGTTCTTCCACCATCGTTAATTTCTCATTATTTCGTCTCACAAAATTATTAAAGGCATTATGAATAGACTCATCATTGCAATTAAAAGACGGATCATACGACGAATAAAACGAAGACGATGGGTGACCTTGGTCGTATACGACTGAAAATTGTTACCATGATCACGTGGAGCGGAGTTATAGATATAACCCCCTCGACCTCCAATAACCTCACAATAAAAACAATTGGCACCATCGGGCGGGCCTCCACAATATGGACACGAATAATATCCACCATTATTCGACATGATGCAATGAGAATGGTGTTACGAGAATTAAACACTAGAGGGTTAAAAATAGAATTAATGGATAAGGGTAAGAAGAATATTTTTGATTGTTTTTAATTTTTTTGGATTTTTGTTGTATTACGTAAACTCAAATCTACAAATCTCTCCTCGAATCGACTTTCTCTATTAAAGGAGCCTTAAGGAATGAAAACGATCACGTGAAGTGAACGCCTTCGATGACTTTAGAACGTTGGTGGAACACCAAAACGTTCAAGAGGGTTTAATCTTTAAAACAAGAAAATATATATACGTAGATAATACTTTGGTTGGCAAACCCTCGATTAGCCCTTTTTCTCAAAACACGCACAAGCAAGCGGAGGAAACGAGGCGGCGCTAAGCACTTAAGAGCCTTTTTCCCTTATGTCGTGAAATACAACCGCCTTATACCCACCTTATAGTTTGTGTTATTTGAAATTAAGCCTGAAGAAAGTATTTATCTATTTTGCCTTTACACTTTTGCTTTGGATTCGGATACAATGATCGAGTGATGAAATCCCGAATCAAGGTTGCGTTTTCACGCTTTTGGAGTACTTGTATATTTATTGTTCTACGGAAGTACAATATAGTAATATATTCACAAAGAAAAACGAAAACAATAATGGGATATCTACAATATAGTAAAATGATTGTTGTTTGTTTAGTTTAGGAAAACTAAACACAATTTATTTGGATACTATAATATAATAAGGAAAAATAACAAAAATGAGTATGTACGATATTCACGCTTTCCAAAATTTGAAAAGCAAAAACGCACCAGTCACACAAACACGATACTAATAATGGCACACTAAAAACACCTCCCCGGCAGCGGCGCCATTTTGATAGTCGTAGAAATACGTCTTTTAGGAAAATGAGCATATAATGGGCAAGTATTAAACTCGACGATTAGGAAAACCGACGAATCGAATAAATGCGGGTTCGTTCTCGAAGGAGGTGTGTGAATTAGATACCAATTATATAAAATCAAGATATTGGATTAGTGACGTTTTTGGTTTTAGAAATAAGAATTAAAGACGAGCTACGACTATAATTAAACTACGACGAGTGACGTAAAACGCGAACGTAAATACGTAAAACGTGAAAAGATTAAAAAATTATACCTAAAAATTAATCAAAAATGAAAACTAAGTCTAAAATAATATAAATAAGCATAAAAATCCAATAAAAAATTTTTAAAACCTTTTTGTTGGAAATACGTTTTACGTATATAGAAAGTCTCGGTCACTCCAACAATGTAGTTATAGGCTCGTAGTAATGTTAAGTCTCATTTATTAAATAGCCCGACCCATGAGCATGTTCATGGGCCGGAAGCCCAAGTCCATTAAGGACTTGGGGTATTTGAACCTCTTTCCACCATGGAAAGAGGTGTTGGTTGTTTTCATTTCATGTTTTCAATATAGAAAAGTTCTCTCATTTCTCTCTCTAAGTTTCTCTCTCTAGAAAACATCAAACCCCTTGTTTCACAAAGATTATCATTGTTCTTCAATTGGTATCAGAGAATGGGATGAGATAAAGGTTTGTTTTTGTGTTGCGTATTGGGTTATAAACATATCGTAGGGTGTTGGTTTGTTTTTTGCCGAATCTTCAAATTTTTCTTTGTGTTTGATCGTAGTTTCAAGTAGTGTAACATAGGGAGTCGTGTTAAAGTGTTTTTGGTATCTTGGTTTTGGTTAAAACATAATCTTTCTTGGATCAAAAGTGCAAAAAGGTATTGTGTTCATCTTTCCGAAATTCAAGCAAACACTTCCATCGGAAAGTACAAGTAAAAGGGGCTTCCATCGCAATAACCATCACCATCAGAAAGTGTTTGGTTCTAGATTGCGATACTGAGGATTTCGATACTTATTCCGATCTGAACATTCCGATCGTTCTTTGTGATCTGGGATTCCGACGGATATAAGGAAGTTGTTAAATCGTTACTCTGCCGAAATTTTATCAGCTATATTCCGATCTGAATCTTTCCGATAGGTCTTTGCGATCTAAACATTTCGACAGCTTTGCATTGCGATCTAGGCATTCCGATACCATCATCATTCCGACAAGCTTACATTGCGATCTGAATCATTCCTACAAGGTTACATTGCGATCTGAGCATTGCGATCTGAATCATTCCGACAAGGTTACATTGCGATCAGAGCATTGCGATCTGAAATCATTCCGACATCCTTGCATTACGATCTAAGCATTTCCATAGTAAGATATTCCGATCTGGGTATTCCGACAGAAAGAACATTTCGATAGAACATGTTTTTAGATACTTAGGGGATTTCTTCTATTTGGCAATTAATTTGGTAATTTGGTAAATTTAAAAAGCAAACACAACATTAAGATAACAACACAAAAAACTCATAACCTTATTTCATTGTTCAATCATCTTTGATAATCTTTTTAAAGTGATCAAAATGAATCCGAATTCATTAATGCCTCAAATGACATCACTTACGGATATTTCTGTCATTACGGGAACGGATAATCACCCTCCAATGCTCATTAAAGAAGTCTTTGAAGCATGGCAAGGCCGTATGATGTCATACATCAAGGGAAAACCGACATATGGGAGGATTATGGTCAAGTCAATTCTAAATGGTCCACTTGATTATGGTACCATCGTTGTTAACAATGAGACTCGACCACGGGAGTTTGAAGAACTTACACCAGCTCAACAACTTATTGCCAATGCAGACGAGAAGGCTCTTCAAACCATTCTCCAAGCTCTTCCACATGACATCTATCGAATGGCGAGTCAATATACGGTTGCAAAGGATTTATGGGAACGTCTAAAGGTGTTGCTACAAGGTACGTCTCTTACTAAACAGGAACGGGAATGTCAGTTGTATGATCTGTTTGATAGATTCACGTACAGTCCAGGGGAAACGCTTCACGACTACTACTTCAGATTCACTACTCTAATGAATGATTTGAATGTATACAATCTCGTGATTGCTCCATTCCAGGTTAACACCAAGTTTTTGAATACTTTACCTCAAGCTGAATAGGGTGAGTATATTACCGATGTTAAGTTAACCAGGGATTTGCATAAGTGCAATTTTGATCAACTCTATGCTTTTCTTCAGCAGCATGAGAAACACGTGATCATGCATCATTCACCTCGAGGTATGTACCCTGATTCTCTAGCATTGATGGCTAATCAACCAAGCTTGTCATATAACAACACTCCTTATATCATGGGACACCAAGCTTATCATCCATCACCGTACCTGACTCCAAGCTTCCCCCAATATTCGATTCTACCTCAACCACCCACCTTACATCAGCAACAATATCGGTTTAATGCACCTTCGTCTCAGAGAGAACCACAAGCATCACAATATGCCTCACAACCTCACCCATATTCACCAGCAAGCATTGCACCTTATGCTCAGTCATCATACCCTTCTTATCAAGAAAATGCAGCATATCCATCAAGCTATTCTGACCACATGAGTATCCCTCCTAGTGCTTATGCCACTCAACAAGACCAAGCATTGTATTGTGATAATGATGAAGTTCCCATTCCTGAATTCAAACAAGGAACTGACCCAGTTGAAGTGTTAGCCACTATGTCTGCTTATCTCACAAGGACATTGAGCAAACGAGTATTTAGAGGACCAGCTCCTACTAACAATCAGCTAAGGAATTCATCCAATTCTCGACAACAAGGTACCATTGAGAATGACAGGGTAATGGTTCAACCCATACAACCTAATCAGGGGAGACCCAATACATCAACCAATGCACGCATGGTCAATCCTGCTCCAATTGTCAAAACTCCTCCACGGGCTAATTCCACAGGAAAGTTGAGAATGATTACATGCTACAACTGTAAGGAATAGGGTCACATGTCTAGGGATTTCACAAAACCCAAGAGGAGAAGGGATGGTAAATGGTTTGCAGAGAAGATTTATTTGGTAAATGCTCAGGCACAAGGACAGGAACTTGATGAAGAGGAGCTTGCATTTCTTGCTGATCCAGGGATTGCGGAACAAGAAGTTGTCACTACACAGAATGCAGCATACCAAGCAGATGATCTGGATGCTTATGATTCAGACTGTGATGATCTTCAATCTGCTCAGGCAGCTCTTATGGCAACTATCTCTAGCTTTGGGCCAGATAAAATATCTGAGGTACCTACTAATACCACTGATACTAGTATTCAACCACATCAAGTTGGGCAAGAGGGTGCTGATTCGAATGAGTCTTCGGTGGTGAGTCTTTCAAACGAGGAGACAATCAATGATAGCAATATCAATGCAAGCCCCCAGACTTTGAGTGAATCACAACCGGGAGTCATTTCGCATACGTATACTCCTGCTCAACAAGATTTGGTCATGGTTCCTGCAAATTTACTTAGCCAAATGAATACTGCACTCTTAGAAACCCTAGCTAAGAATAATAATTTGTCTGCTGAGCTTGCCCTGTGCACCGAAAAAGTTCAAACTTTGGAATTAGTTCCTTTGTCCAATGTTCTAACAAATCCCGAATATGATCATTTTCAAAACAAACAAATGGGTCATTTGCAAGAAATTGAAACCTTAAGAGCAGATCTTTCCAACGAACTTAAAGAAAAAGAGTTAGTGGTCACTAATTTTCATAAACTTCAAACGGATTTTGAATTACTCGAGTCTAAAAAGAATGAAATGGAAATTAATGCAGCTAATAAGATTAGAAGTTTAGATTATTTTCTTTTAAGACAATACGCTGCCTCTCAACTAGTGCACTTATTTGACGCATCGTTTAGACAATTTAACTTATCGCGTCAAAAAGTCCTTCCCCCCTAACCCACGGTATGCAAGACAAGCTTTTATCCATAGTCCAAGACTTTATAATGCAACCCAATTAGGATTGGTCTTAGATCCGATTGTTACTTTCGAGGATCGCACAAATAAGGATCTAGTTGATGAGAATCGGTCATACAACTTTGCAAAATATCCCCAGTGTGATTATTTTAAAATGAATCAGGAGCTTGCAAAAACGGACTTTAGAATTCGCTTCCATATGGATAAAGATCTCATCACAGCACCAACCTACATGTTAAATGAAGAAAACCCTAGTACACTTCCTACACTTGTCAAAATGGAAGGTCCTAAGGAAATTCCAAAGGATCTTCCACATGTTAGCACTGTATGGATAAACTTGCAAGAGATTAATCAATACTTTTCTAGTTTTTACAAGGTCATCCGGGAATGTACGACTTCAAATGGCCTAAACGCCGGAGAATGGGCTTTCGAACACATGAACGAGGTGTTTAGGAATGAGATCAATCCGTTTATCGAAAATATAAAAGGAAGTTTTGCATCTCTTGCGGAAAATCTCATGTTTGAAATTAAAGAAGTTCAAAAAGTGTTTTATGAAATGGACACCGCTTACGAACTACAATTAATTGAAAAGGAAAATATTTTATCCGAATATGACCGATTCTTGTACCAAGTAATTTCGTGTGATGTGCTTACTACTGTGAATGTTAATTATTCGAATGATCTTACATCCGCTATGATTAAATGTGATGCTGTGAATATATGTGATGATGTGTGTGATCTCTCTGTAAATGTTGTTGAACTGTAAATGAGGTAGATAATCATTCTTGTCATGAGTCTAACGCTGAATTTTTAAAGCTTCAAGATTCATACAATTTACTTACAAAACGCTTTAATCAACTTGAACAACATTGTATATCTTTAGAATTAAAACAGCAAACTCAAAACGAGGATCTTTTGATAACAAATGGTTGTGAAAACAGTGTTGAGACGAGTGACAAGATGATTGAGATTGTTAAGACATTAGAGGAAGAGATTATGAGATTAAAGAGAGATGAGTCATCGAATGAAACATTAAAATTGAAACTAGAGGCTGCAGAGTCTAAAAACCAGGTCTTAGAAATTAGACTTTCGTCTATTCTAGGAGAGATGGATCGTGCAAGACAGGCAATGTCCAATCTTTATGGTTCACTAGAAGAAAGCTTCGCTTTTAATGCGGCACAGCAACAATCATATGTTGAACAATTGAACCAAAAATGTGAGGAAATCTCTGACTTAAATATCCAGCTCATTGACAAAAACATGGTTTGGCCGAGTTAAAGGAGACACTTCTTCTCACCCGACAAGAAGTTGTTAATAACTTAGCTACCAACTCTGCACCATCCTCTAGTGCCCCATCAACCAATTCAGTAGTGCTCTATAAGAACCCGCGCCATAAGCAAAATCCGATTACTTACGATGACTATATGAGAAATGCAGTTAAGCACATGGATCTTGTTAGGGATATTTTAGATGATTTGTATGCGTTAGATCCCTCAAGCAGTTACTATTATTCAGCTCATGAATATATTAAGCGTGTTCAATATTGCTTAGCATATTTGCAATACATAGGAAAACCGGGTTCTGCACTACTCACTAATCGACCCATTGCTGTAACTCCATTCAATAAGACCCCAGGAGCAAAACCGTCATTGGCACCATCAACTAAGGCACCGTTAAAATCTGTTGCTAATATTCCCACTTTGCCTTCTACAGGAGTAAAAGAGTCTACTAGGGCTAAAGGATCGCCACTCAAGAAAGATAAGATCAAACCCTCCACTAGTAGTACCATCAAGAAGAAAGTAGAAGCTCACCCTAGGCATGTTATTTCAGATTTAAATAAAAAGAATCATGTTGCTAAGACTAAAAGCTCTGCGCCTGTGCAGAAGTCTAAACCATTTGTGAATTCTAATTTGAAATGTTGGAATTGTAATGAATGCATGTTTTCCCAACGTCATGATTTGTGTCTTATTGATCATGTGAATGAAATGAATGCCATTAGGAATGATGTTTAATGGAAGCCAACTGTGAGAACTCGTACCCAAGTTGGATGGCAATGGCGTCCCACTGGCAGGACCTTTACATTAGATGGAAAAATGTGCCCTTTAACTAGGAATGCATCCATTGAGGTTAGGTCTCATCGTCCTTTAGTTAGGCACACTAGCACTAAAGTATGGAAACCGTGCCCTTTAATTAGGTCAGCCCCCACTATTGTGCCTATCAGTGAAGAAATACCTCAGGATTTAAGCCAACTTGAATCTACACCACCAACTAGGAAGAAGGCTAGGAAATCTAAGAAACCTAAAGTTAGCAAATCTAAGATCATTAAATCTGTACCTACTAATAACAAGTAACACTCAGATTCCGAAACCTATACATTGTCTTCGTCTGGTGATATTTTCAGGTGGTCCAAATCATCCTCTGGTATTTGGACTCTGGTTGCTCAAAGCATATGACCGGAGATCGCTCGATGCTCCGAAATTTTGTCAGCAAGTTTCTTGGAACGGTAAAATTTGGTAATGATCATATTGCAAAGATAATGGGGTATGGTGAATATCAGATTGGAAATGTCACAATTTCAAGGGTATACTATGTAGAAGGTCTTGGTCATAATTTATTTTCAGTAGGACAGTTCTGTGATTCCAACCTAGAGGTTGCTTTTCGACAACACACTTGTTTCATCCGCAACTTGAAAGGAAAAGACTTGTTGAAGGGGTCTCGTGGTGCAAATCTTTATACTTTGTCCTTACAAGACATGATGGCCGCTTCTCCAGTATGTCTTCTCTCTAAAGCATCTAAGACCAAGTCATGGTTATGGCATCGCAGATTATCTCATCTTAACTTTGATGCTATTAATCATTTGGCTAAAAACGAATTAGTTCGTGGTCTTCCAAAGCTCAAATTTCACAAGTACCATTTATGTTCTGCGTGTTCAAGGGGGAAAAGTACCAAGAAATCATACAAGCCCAAAGCTGAAGACACCAATCAAGAAAAACTTCATCTTTTGCATATGGATCTTTGTGGGTCAATGCGAACCGAAAGTGTGAGCGGTAAGAAATTCATCCTTGTTATTGTGGATGATTTCTCCAGGTTTACATGGGTTAGATTTCTACGTACAAAGGATGAAGCACCGAAAGCTATCATCACTTTCCTGAAATTCATTCAGGTACGTTTAAATACTACTATCCGCCAAATTCGTACAGATAATGGAACAGAGTTCGTCAACCAGACTCTTAGTGTTTACTATGAAGAAGTTGGTATTTCACATGAAACATCCGCTGCACGTACTCCACAACAAAACGGTGTCGTTGAAAGACGGAATCGTACGCTTATGGAAGCTGCTAGGACTATGCTGATTTATGTGAACGCTCCATTATTCTTGTGGGCAGAAGCTGTATCTACTGCATGTTTCACCCAAAACCGCTCTATCATTCGGAAACGCCATAAAAAACACCTTACGAGCTTCTACATGATCGTAAACCCGATGTTTCCTTCTTTCATGTGTTTGGTGCTCTTTGTTATCCAAACATTAATAGTGAGAACTTGGGCAAACTTCAACCGAAAGCCGATATAGGTATTTTCATTGGTTACTCACCCTCCAAGAAAGCATACCGAATTTACAATCGTCGTCTTGGTAAGATAGTAGAAACTATGGACGCAGATTTTGATGAGCTGACAGCGATGGCTTCTGAGCAACGCAGCTCTGAACCCATGCTTCATGAGATGGGAACCGGTGCTATTAGTTCCGAATTAGTTCCCAATAATCCTACTTCTACATCATTTTTACCACCTACAAGGCCCGAGTGGGATAATCTATTTCAACCGTTGTTTGATGAATTCTTTGATCCCCCAAATGATGAAGTTCCAGCACCTGTAGTGATAGCTCCAATCCCTGAAGTTATTGCTCAAGCTAATGAAGCTTTATCAAATGCATCTTCAATTAACATTGAATCGGATGCACCTCTACCAAGTAATTCTCAAACTACACCTGAATCGTCACCCTTACTTGTGCCCAATGATGTTGAAGAGGATTCTAGTGATCACGATTTGGAATATGCTCACCTAAGAGAACTTCCATTCTTTAGTATACCGATACCTGAAAATCCTTCAGCCGCGTCTACCTCAGAAGAAGCTCCTACAATCGTTCACTCCAGACCACCACGGATTGAAATTCACAACACCAAATGGACAAAATATCACCCAATTAGGAATATTATTAGAGGTCTCGATCGACCAGTCTCGACACGCCATCAATTACAAGAGAGTGCACTCTATTGCTATTTTGATGCCTTTCTCTCCGAAGTTGAACCTAAAAACTGGCAACATGCTATGACTCAATCATCTTTGATTGAAGCCATGCAAGAGGAACTAAATGAATTCCAAAGATTTGAGGTATGGGAATTAGTTCCTCTCCCTGACAAGGTAAACATCCTTACTTTGTTGTGGGTTTATAAGGTTAAACTCGATGAGATGGGTGGAGTCTTGAAGAATAAGGCTAGATTGGTTACTAGAGGATACAAACAAGCCTTGGGTATCGACTTTGAAGAATCTTTTGCTCCTGTTGCAAGATTGGAGGCTATTAGACTATTCCTTGCATATGCTGCTCATATGAACATGATCGTCTATCAAATGGATGTGAAGACGGCATTTTTGAATGGTGAACTAAGGGAAGAAGTCTATGTTAGTCAGCCGGATGGGTTCGTTAGCACGGAGTTTCCTAATCATGTGTACAAGCTTAAGAAGGCTCTCTATGGGTTAAAACAAGCTCCACGCGCGTGGTATGATCTCCTTTCAACATATCTCATTTCGGAAGGCTTCTCCAAAGGCAAAGTGGTCCCCACTCTATTCACTCTCATGGAGGACAACGACATGATACTTGTACAAATTTATGTTGATGATATAATATTTGCTGCCTCTAACATAGAATTGTCAAATCGCTTTGAGAAGATAATGTCCACACGCTTTCAGATGTTAATGATGGGAAAAATTTCATTTTTCTTAGGATTACAAATTTCTCAGAATCCCAGAGGCATCTTTATTAATCAATCCAAATATGCTCTAGAATCTTTAAAGAAATATAACTTTGAAAATTGTGACCCCTTGGACACTCCAATGGTGGAGAAATCCAAGTTAGATGAAGATAGGAATGGGATTATTGTCGATCCGAAACTTTACCGTGGAATGATCGGCACCCTTCTCTATCTGACTACTAGCAGGCCTGATTTGCAATTTGCAGTATGCATGTGTGCCCGGTATCAGGCTCGGCCTACCAAAAAGCTCCTACATGTTGTTAAAAGGATCTTTCGGTATCTCAAAGGAACACTTCATCGTGGTCTATGGTATCCGAAAGATTCCTCTATTGCTTTAATATCATACGCAGATGCCGATCATGCTGGGTGTCAAGACACGAGGCGTAGCACTTCTGGGTCTGTGCAACTCCTTGGAGATAGATTGATCAGTTGGTCTTCAAAAAGGCAGAAAAGCGCTGCAATTTCTAGCACGGAGGCTGAATACATTGCCATGTCCGGTTGTTGTGCTCAAGTCCTTTGGATGAGATCACAACTAACTGACTACGGTCTTGGATTTAACAAAATCCCGATGTATTGTGACAACAAGAGAGCCATTGCCCTTTGCTGCAACTATGTTCAGCACTCCCGGGCAAAGCACATCGACATTCGCTACCATTTCATTAAAGAGCAGGTGGAGAACGGAGTGATCGAGCTGTATTTCGTCACCATTGAGTATCAGCTGGCAGATATGTTCACCAAAGCCTTAGATCGAGGACGAATCGAGTTTTTGATCGACAAGCTTGGCATGAAATCATTCTCTCCAGCAACTCTCAAAGAGTTGGCAGAAGAATCAGCAGAATAGTGGTGGTAAATTATTCATGCTTATCCTTTGTTCGTGATCATGTATATTATCGTATATATAATAACCATAAAAAGCAAAATACAAAAATATAAAACCCAGAAAAACCATAAAAATATAAAACATAGAAAATCCATAAAAAATATAAAATCAAGAAAATCAAAAATATTTTTCGTTTTTAAACCAGGGCATGTCTTTTAGTACGGTAATATTTACGGCCTTAGAAATGTCGATCAATATTGACACGGCGCCATAAATAGAGTCCGTATAAAAGTTGTACGTTTTTTAAACATGCCCATTATGGCTTGTAGTTATTTCAGACTGCAACCCGCTTTTCGCATTAAAGTCACGTATTTATTTTGAAAACGTTGGCTCACAACGGGAATTAATTTTCTCTGGCAAGGTTTACTTAAAACCTTGTAGAGGACTAAGTTTACTTTATAACTTGGTCTAACACAAATTTGTGTACGTTCAGTACACTTATTTTGTAAAAATAAGAGAAATCTTATTGCCACCAGAATTGTTCTATAAAATCACTTAACTGGGAAATGTCCTCATTAATAGTTGTGTCCTTAAAATCATTGACTACAGCTCTTTAAATAGAAAACGGGCCAGGGATTTAGGGGGAGCAAATATTAGTTCTTCGTGGAAACAAATTTGGTCGTTAAAAGGGATTATCAGAATATATTAGCTATTCTTCATCATCGGTTATGCTATGTGTGCCTTGTGTGATATAGAATCTTATGCATAGGTCATTAACATTTTGTCGTTAAGTATTTGTGGTCGTGTTTGTGAGCGGGTTTATTTTTGTCAAGTTGATTAATTTAACTTTAACTAAACATTCTAAAACAGGGGGACCATTATTGCATTTTTTTGCAAAATGGTGGGTGCTTGACCAATTTGACCAAGTCAAAACCTTTCACCCCCCCCCCTTCCCCGTCCTTACTGAAAACACACAAACACATCTTTTATCCGCCATTAACGACCTTGAGCTCCAGTTGACTTTTGATTCTTGACTTATCACTTGCTGCATAACATCTAGGTATTATATCTTGGTTAAGTTGCTCTCATTTAATCTGTTTCATCTCAACATATCAAAACAATACCGATTAGATCTTTTTCACGATCTAGGGTTTCGTGTTTTTCTATGGATATGGTATTTAGGTTGTGGGATTTGTTATAGATGCTTAGATGATCATTGGGTTTGCCCAGAATCACTTAAAACATTGCCTAAGTTCCAGATAAAGTCAACGTTTGAGATCGAATCCCTGTCACGGATTTCGATACACATTACGATACATCATTGCGATGCCTGTCATTGCGATGAGTCATTTCGATGACTCATTGCGATGGGCTATGGCGATGAGTCATTTCGATGGCTCATTGCGATGGCTCATTGCGATGTGTCATTGCGATGGTTCATTGCGGTGGGCCGTTGCGATGGGTCATTCTGATGGCTCGTTGCGATGGCTCATTGTCATGGTCATTACGATGGCTCATTGCGATGGGGTATTGCGATGGCGCATTCTGATGCGTCATTGCGATGGCATCACACTAGGTATTGCGATGGGTAATATTGTGATGAATTTTCATTTTTTTTCCGATGAAAATGTACTTATTGCGATGGACATAGATATTGCGATAGGATGTTACTTCAATAGGATTACGACGCTTGATTCATTGCGATGGTTTGGATAGGATTCCGATGGATTGATACATTGCGACGGACTTAGGTTTCTTATGATTATGAACTTGCCTTAGAATATCTAATGAGTTCGGCCTAGCTTGCACTATTTCCTCCTTAGGCTTAAGTACTTTAGGGCCATTTAAACGAAACAAGTGTTATTGAAACAAGTTAATTTTTATCTCATAAGAATACTTGAACGGTTTTTATTACAGAAGTTCATATTATTTAATAAGTTGATTCCTATGTAAACAAAAGAGATACAAATTACTTAGTCAATGTCTTGTGTTTTGTTTCCAGGCCATGGAAGACAAAGCTTCATCTTTGTTCAAGCCCACTATCTTTTGGGTTGAGGATAATCCTACAACTCCTGACGTAGTGGTAGAAACTAAACCAAAACCCACTGAAGTTTTGGTTGAAATCAAACCAAGACCTATTGAGGTGTTAGTAGAAATCAAACCTAAACCTACTGAGGTTTTGGTCATGACTACGAAGAAATCCAAATATTTTAAGAACTAATGCTAGGTCGGTATCTCTTTAGAATAAAAATGTCTTTGGCAGTTATGTCATTATCCTAAGTGTATGGCTAAATGTAAGGACCTTGTTCAACTGATGTATGTGTGAATGTTGTGGTAATAATTGTAATGATATTTTCCCTATGTTTCAACTTGGCATAGACTTAATACATCTACATATTTTGTGTATATCATTTGTGCTTATGTCATCAAAGCAGGAAAATGTCAATCACCGAGGAACAACAACGACTTCGTGATCTTGAGCTTGTTTCGCTCAGTAATAGGCTTCCATATGCTGAGAACAACTCTCGATTACAAGATGATTTTGATCCGGCTTTACCAGCTTTCAAAATAGCCACGGATATCCTAGACATATCACCCATCAGAGACACACTCAGACGTACTGCATCTGTTCCCGAAGTCTACATGCATGAATTCTGGAACACTGCATCTTTCTCAAAAAAGACTATCTCTTTTGAACTGAACAAAACACCAAGGGTACTCAACTTGAGCATTTTTCGGAAATTGTTTAAACTTCCTAGGTTGGCACAAGGAGAACAATTTGTGGCTAACCCAAATAATGATGAAATGCTTCAAGTCATTCGTGCCATGAATTATGAGGGTGAAATCAACAACCTATCACAATTTAACACCTCACACATAGGGCAACCCTGGAAAGCACTTATCACCATCATCGTCAAGTGTCTTACTGGAAAAACTAGGGGCAACGTGCAATGAGACCACCACAGGCTCACTTATTTTGGGGATTGTATACTGCATCCAAATTCGACTATGCACTTCTTCTCTAGCAAGAATTTTGTTATCAGTTTACTGGAACGAAGAAGAAATCCGTGCATCTTCCATTCCCGAGATTCACCAAGCTCATTATCCACCATTTTATGAAGAATGACCCAACCATTCACACTCGCGGGAATTTCTTCTATCACACCAAAGATGATGATTATGTGATTCTCTCAATGAATGCAGACACTAATTCCACAAAGTATGCATTACTTCCTGCACTAGTACCCGATACAATGCTTAATGATGGAATTAAGGAGAGTGATAAATACCAAGAGATGCTTAATGATATTGACGCACAGTTTCAACGGGCAAATGCACATCCTTCAGAGAAGCAAAAAGGTAAACGCAAGAAACGAGTTTCAAAGCGCCAACCCGCTGCTTCTAAAGATAAAGGCCTAGGAAAAATGCAAATTGTTGATGAAGATGATGACGATGAGCTGATCCATACTGAAGAAGAACAGGAAGAAGTACCACTCCGCAGGCCTAAGAAAGCAAGGAAAGCTAAAGGCAAAGAGGCAAGTGTTGCTCCAAATGAACCTGCTCAACAACAAATTTCTGAAGCCAAAAGACTTCGTATTGTTCTTCAACAAAGCAGACATAAAGCTTTTGGCGGATCAGGCTCAAGAGTATTTGAAGACTTGGCAGATTTTGGTAATCCTGATGATGATACGACATTTTACGACGATCCTAATGAGGAAGATACTTATGAAGATGCTTATGAAGATGCTGCTAACTATCATCTTGAAAGTCGTGAACCAAGTGAAGAACGTGAGAGCAGTGCTGACACTGATGCAAGTATGATGTATCGAGGTGACAATATCACCACATCTTTGCCACAACCAACTCACATGGTGCTAAATGAAGATGCTCATGCAACTTTCATACCTGAAACGCAACTTCAAAGTAAGTCTACTTCAAACTCTGATGATGTTATGAAATATCTCAATTTAGAAGGAGAGGGTCTCGAAGTCACAAACACTGATCCGTCAACATGTGAAGGAATGGTGGATGTTCCTATAACCACTATTACATCGACCACCACTTCACTACTATCCACCCCGGTCATCAGTGAGGTCATAACCACCACTATCACACCCGCACTTGTTGAACAACCAGTATCAACCACCAACCTCACCACTGAATCTACACCGTCATCCACAGCCGAACAACCTGTATCAACCACCGCCCCTATCACTGAATCTACATCAACACCGATCCCTGTACAACCAGTATCATCCACACCACACCTTAACGGTTATGGTTACACCTCCACCAACAGAAACAAAAATATCATCCACATCAAATCCTTTCCTCATAGTCAATGATCCATTGATCCAGTCTCTTCAACAACAGCTAGAGGCTCAAGCTACACAAATAGCTACGTTGACTGAAAGGTTTGCCACTCCTCCCAAGGAACCGCAACCTGATGAGCCTACTCTTCAGAAGCTAACAGACAAAGTGTCAAAGCTTAAAATACAACATAAATCATTTCTTTTAAGAGAAGAAAACTCGGGATAAAGAAAATGCTGCTTTTCTCGGATCAATTGACGAGCAGATGACCACGATCATTCGACGCGAAGTCAAGTCTTATGTTGATCAACAACTACCACATCTTGTCGGTAATGGTCTATCTACTCTTCAACTAATGACATTGCTACAGACATGTCTGCTAGATTTGGGAGCTCATAAATCGAAATACAAACGCAAAGTTCTGCAATATCTCAACAAAGCAATTCTTGAAGAGAAACCTGCAGACACTACCGACTCTGAGTCTGACGATGAAAATAAGTTAGAAGAGGAAGATGACGAGGAAAACGGTGAAAAGGATGATGAGGATAAGTATAAGGAAGGAGATGAGGAGGAAGAAGAGGATGAACAAGGAAAGGATAAGAATGAAGATGAAGATGAGGACGAGGACGAGGATATAGATGATGATCAGGATGACGATGATGATAATGAAAAGGGTAATGAAGTCAACAAGGGTGATAAGAATGACGACACCGGTACAAATGCCGAAGAGACAAACAAGGATGACAATGATACGGCCACCGAGAAAGGTTTAGAGGACACTGCAGAAAAGATTGCTGACACCACAGAAAAGACACTGGAGTCAACAGTATCAGAAACTTAGCATCAGCAGGTTGCTACAGGTATATCTACTGCACCAGAATTTACTACTGATTCTCACATCGAATCTGTAGAATATATGCAAGCAGAAGAACCGACAGAGACAATGCTTGAAGAAGAACCTCATAATGATATACCGGTGATTCAAACTCAACCTTCAACATCATCTGCAGTTCAGCATGACGATGACATGGAGGTTGAAGATTTAAATGTTCCAGAACCGAAATTTGCTGAATCCTTTATCATTGATGATACTGTACAAGAGCAACTTTGGCTAACAAATGCAGCACCACAGCATCCATTTGACACTGCAACTGAAATGGAGATGACTTAATTCCTTAACAACCCTATCGACTTCTCGGCTTTTCTAAGGTATTCTCATGGGAAACCGACGATGACCCCGGATCTGATCAAAATGGCAGCTGCAAATGTGGACTTCTTTGACACGTTAAAGATCAGCCATAATGAAGCAGAATATCACCTGAATGAGCTTACAAAAGCAATGAGAGCGACAACTACAGGAATTCAGACTCCCGTGTTGAAACCTCTCACACCAACGGTCATTACCGGTTCTGCCACTATCCCAATAGAGCATTTTGTCTCTCACGATCTTGAATACCTTGAAAATGGAGCAAAGAAATATGCCACGTCACTAACAATGCTCAAGGCCGTTAACTTGGAGAATGTTCCATGGATAGAGGATAAAGTGCCTGTTTCAATATGGAGAAAGAAGCCACTCAAGTTTTATGATACCTATGCTTCACTTGGCATATCTCATTGGAATAAAAAGAAGAAGTTAGCTTATAATCACTTCCATCGTCCTAAGAGAGGTGCTTCTATTGTCTCAGCTCACAGAATCAAAAGCATCCAAGGAGCAACCACTTAGACGGTCTTCGGTTATGATTACTTAAATGTAATTGTGTTCAAACGTACCGATGAGAAAGAATACCGCATTGACGAAAGTGATCTCCAGTACCTTCAACTTGAAGACATCAAAAATAATTAAATGGAAAATCAGAATTAAAATAAGAAGAATAATGAAACTAAAATCAAGTTCTAATTCCTAAAAAAGTTCACTAAAGACAAATTTCAAAAAAACTGACAATGACATGTGGGTACTTTTTGTCTTTATGCTCAGCAGGGGGAACTTTTACCCTAGCAGTGGGAAGTTGGTTCCTACTGCTTTCAATAAAATTCGGGTCCGGGCACTTTCGTGCTTAGATATTGCTGGTTACTTGGTTTTGTGGGCAAACAAAGGCACCCCCACAACCAGTTGGGTTGTGGGGAGTCAAGAAAAAGCTAAAAACAACAAGTCACTTCACAAAATCACACAATATGGGGCAAAAAACAGTCACTGTATTAATAAAGGGGGCCTGTTGAGCTTTTGCTGATGCAATGTGCTCTTGGGTGAGTTTTGGTTGGCCAAAACTCACTCAACTCACACACTAACCCTCACCAAATCAAGCTTCAGTCCTAAATTTACCTATATCCTACCTATCTGCAAGGTTTGAAAGGCAAATTCCACAAAATCAAGCAGTTAATGGCTTTTTGATTTAACTGGGCTATTTTATCACATTTTTAGCATGCAAACTTTATCAAAAACTTACCAAATCCAACATACTAAACTGAAATAACACTAGCTACAAAAGTTAGTGCATTAAAACTGATTTCAAACCAAATGCATTTCACCAATTGATTTTTAAACCAAGATCCAAACACCCCCTTACTTTCTGAAAACGAATTATGAACAAGAGATTGCATTCTAACTAGTACCAAATCCATTCAAATTCATCCTAACATGCTCTAATCCAACAAATATACAATATCCTTCATTAGTCCAACATCCTAACAGCCTAACTTTCTAAATCATCATAGCTAAAAAAACACTTCCAATCAAGTATAGAGAGAGTATGTCTTTCTTACCTAGTGAGCTTACATCCAAGCATCACAAAGGCTTAGCTTAAGCCTTCTCCATCAAGCTCGGACTTGAGCTAATCAATTTAAGAAAAGAAGCTGTTGGTATGTAAGGAAGTGATGATGATGGATTGTCAAAAATCCTCACCTCATCGAATATGCACAATTTGTATACCTGTTAAGACTAAACAAAGAAGAGAAAAAAGTGACCTGGATAACAACCAACAAGGGTATAAGCCTGGCTTATTGATTAAGCCAGCTTATCCCTTATGTCTTAATAAAAAAACTTTTTGAAACTGATT
This sequence comes from Glebionis coronaria, assembly GCA_025667525.1. NCBI lineage: Eukaryota > Viridiplantae > Streptophyta > Magnoliopsida > Asterales > Asteraceae > Glebionis > Glebionis coronaria. The sequence continues at coordinate 21,618 of JANFOE010002946.1, forward strand.
TTCTTTCAAATCAAACCAAAACAAATTGAAACTTGAAAATGTTCTTGACCAAGCTTATCAAAGCAAGTTAACCAATATTGATCATCCACTTCCACTTCAAATCAATCTGGTTTCAAAATTTATCAAACCCTTGCCAAAAACTTCAAAACTGAATTTCTGAAATCTTTTGATAAAAATGAAAAAACATGTAACTCTAAACTATTTCTCAAACAAGAAATATAATAAAACTTAAAACAGGAAGTTGGAACTCATATTGTGCAAATTGATAACTTTTTCATTTTCATTGGTAAAAATCAAAATTTACAAAAATCTGGAACAAAGGGATATGCACAACCTGCATTCTCCTTTTATAGGCTGAATAGATGATTCTAGAAAAGCTAATACCTAAACCCTAATTCTACTGAAAGTCCAAGAATACCCTTTGACGAATTTTGAATTCTTGGTTAAGATTCCTCCCATGTTGACTTGGTATGTTACAGCTGTTGAAAAGATGATCCAAACCATCCATTTAGGTGTGGGGTTTAAGGAACCAACGAGATTGGAGGATCTGGTCTCCTTTTGGGGTGTTGTGTGAATAAGACGCAGCAGGGGAGGGTCCTACCCAACACATGGGTGTGTTGGGATCACGGTTTTGGTGTGGGATGGGTTTAATATGAGTGTAATCAAGGTTCTGGAAAAGGGTTATCAAAACCCCTTTGTTTTGGCTTTGATTGAACCTGGGATGTTCTATGGTTTATGGGGTGATTATGGTGGGTTTAATCTATTTGGGGAATTTAATTAATTTAAAAAGGTGTTAATGGAGGGAAGGGATTAACTGATTAATAAATCAGTTAAACGAATTGGTGGAGAGTGACGTGGAGAGAGGGAAGAACGTGATTGGTTGGTCAAAGGTCAAGGGGTGAGGTGGCGTTCGGTGATAGGCTGGTGGGTTAAGGTTGTCGGGGTAGGTTAAGTTTAATGGGGGGAATGGTTAAATAGGTTTGGTTTTTGGCAGAAATAACCCTCCTTGTTAATGGCAGCAGTTTTTCACTTTGCATCCTTAGTCCTTGACCCATTTCACATTTAATCCTTATCCAATTTGCACCATTAGTCCTTTGGTGATAAAAAGGACTTAATTTGTTTTATCTTTAAACACAAGGGATGTTCTTGAAAGATCTTCAAACTTTAGGGACCCAATTTATATTTTTGGATATTTGAGGGGTATAAAGTGTCATTCTTCAAAAGTTGAGGGACCAAACTTGACATTCTTCAATTCTTCAAGGTCATTTTTGGAAATTCCAGTCTTGGGCCCGGTTCTTTGTGCGGCTTCGTTTCCCGGGTTCGTTTTTGCTTCATTCTTGTGATTTTTTGTTGATTTCACGATATCCGTACCTAAAATACACAAGACACAAATACAAGCACATATAGGGGTATTTTGATGATATTTTAAGCATTTTAAGCCCGATTTGGACGATGAGACTATGTATAATTGCAGTCTCATCAGTCATATCATTCAACTCATCAAAAATTTCAAAATCATTCGTAAAATAATATTATATAATATTAAATAATGACCACAGGTTCGGGTTGTCACATCCTACCCTCCTAAAAGAGAGCGACGTCCCCACGCTCGACCCCTCTTATACTCACATTCCATACCTCCAGAACAAAAGAGAACTCTTTTCCTTAAAGAAATCCTCATGCTTCCTTCACGAATTCAAATCCATTCCTAGAATTCTTGTATCTTCACAATATAATTCTCATTATGTTTCGTCCTCATAAGAACTCTCCATAGTTCTCCCTCTATGAAAAGCAACTTATCTTCAAGTTGAATTCTTTCCTTAGTGTTCCCAAAAGAAATTTCACCCTTCATAACGACACCTTAAGCATAACCACGTTTCCCAATTTCAAACCCCATCGATTTCTTCGAATACCAACATAACTCTTCTAATGACTCCTTGTTACTAATGAATGATCCTTAACCCATACAATCTTATCAATATTGTCAATATGACTTCTAGTTCAGTCATTCAATTCCACCTACATTTCTACAATACACCGAAAACCTAACTTACGTCCATAACTCACGATATTTAAGCTTCACAATTTGAAGTTCTTTATGGCCTTCAAACAGTACAGCCTCTTTACTAGCATGACAACCGTTGTCGTAAAAGTTCTCCAACAAGGCCTAAGTCAATCACACACGCACAAGTATGTCGTCCAATGTTCGAATCGTCCTTTCACTCTGTCCATCAGTCTCTGTATAACACACAGTACTCAACTTAAATTTCACCTTTACCCAAACTAAATCGTATCGATTACTTGACTTGTGAGATTCCTTCATCACTAAGTCTCACTCTCTCAACTTAGATATGTTAGGAGTGCTCAATATTCCTAGTCTCACTTGACTTTAAAACAAAAATCCTTTCCATAAGTTTGACAAAATGTTGAAATCACTTACCTTGACCTCCTTCTCAAATCAGACCACTAACTTAAAATTTCAATATCCTTTCTATCAAGTCCACACTTCTTGTCATTACCAAAACTCAAACCATATAAGCTCTTTCCTTTTTCTTCCTGATAGTGCTTTAGCTACCACATTCGCCTTTCCCGGATGGTAGTAAATCCCGTAGTCATAATCACTCACAGTCATAACCATCAACATACTCAAATACCCTAATATACAACTGGTAATCCTCTACTCATTTCAGTAATCATCCCAAGAAATTAATTATGGAGCAAACTTCTAGGATCCTTTATCATTACGCTCTTGATTCCATACAAGTAATATTTCTACCATCTCAAAGCAAACACCACAACTACATAACCCTTATGAGACACATCACAACAAACTACAAACTATAAATACTTCAGATCCTTTCAACAATGACAACATCAGTGCATAACACAACTTACACTTCAGTGTTCAGAATATAGCTTCCTCATCAGATAAGGATCAGATCTCGAAACTTACAATTTATATGTATAAGTGGGACTCACACATCCAATTCTTCTTAGTTAGCTTAATCTATGGTTTAACAATCAGTGAAAACCTTTCAATAAACCTCCGATTATTCCCAGCTTAGACCAAGGAATTAACAGATTTCTGCTGACGTCGTTGGTACTGACCAATTCTTAATCGTTTCAATCTTGGCAAGATCTTTACGAATACCTTTGTTGTCAATCAACTGCCTTAAAAAACGCAAATATTTCAACTAACATTCACACTTAGGAAACTTTACATATAGTTTCTCTTTTTCCAACCATCCCAAAAATTATCCTCATATGCCACTTATGTTCCTCCTTTCTTCTTGGAATAATATAGAATACCGTCAATAGATACAATGACTAACTCATCCTAGCACATCTTACACACATGATTCACCCTGTCCATAAGTATGGCAGACGCGTTCGTCAATTCCAAAAACATCACTTGCTACTTAAAGTACCCACATCAAGCACGAAAAACAACTATAGAAATATATTCCTTCCTAACTCTCAGTTAATGATACCAAGAACTCAAAGCGATCTTTGAGTACACACTGGATGCAAACAAGTTGCAAGTATCAACGAATCATCAATCCTTGGTAATGGATATTGATTCTTGGTTGTCAATTTGTTAAGCTCTCGATAATCAGTACTCATCCGAAACAATCCATCCTTCTTGACAACAACACGAGCGATCGCCATTGTAACGAAACTTAATCTAATACATCCCTTATCCATCACTTCTCGCGGTTGACCGGATAACTCATTCCATTCTGACGGTGCCAAATGATAAGGCATACAAATACTACTCAACAGAACACATAAGCACTACACAACAAAACGCAGAAGCACTACACAACAAAACGCATAAGCACTACACCTATCGCTTACAACACTCAATTGACACGAACTCCACTTCATGAGGTGGCAGCAACTCTAAAAAACTTCAGGAAAACTTCAGAATACTCTCGAGTCATTAACAGATCTCCCAACTTCTCCTCAACTACCCTATCACTAATTTCCTGAGCTAGGAATACATCATATTCCTCTTCCACATACTTCCTTATTTCCAACAAGATACTTCTCAAACGGAAAGTCCACTCATCACCTCTCATAGTCAACACTCAGCTTCGCAGCAAAATCTAAACCAGCAGCTATCAATTCATGGTGTAGATTAGTCCAATCTCAATCATCAGCACTACGCACCACTAACCAATTTATACTAATAATCTATATCCAAAGGTCCCAAGTATTTGAGCATCAAGTCGATACTAAACACCTACCTTCCTAAATTCAAGGAACACACTCTTAGTACAGAACTAATACTAGCAACCTTTCCATCAGTTAACTCCACATCATAGTTAATTGTCAATCTTATTAATTCTCCGTTGATAAAACAACTGAACCTTTACATTTCTACAGTTTCTACCCGATCTGATATCAAACAACATACTGACATAAAGAACCTCAAGTAAGAATATATCATTTACAATGTTCGGACCTTAAGGTTCGTAAGCATCATTCAAAGGTAAGTTGGAGCGGCAGCATTTCTATCTTGTCAATTTCCTTTCTTTGGACAATTCCTTGCTTGTGTCCTTACTCGCCACGGCTAAAACATATCACAATTCCAAGGGTACTAATTCCAGTAACTAATTCTCTTATCCTACTCTTCGCAGCTTTATGACTAGGTTGTCCTAACTCTAGTCGCAATTGTGGAAAATTATCTACATGGTATAGAGTACAGCAAACACACTTGAGATTTATTTTGTCACTTCTAGACACAGTGGCAGCACAAATCCCATCATTCCTTCTATGGTTTAAATACTGATTTTGGTTCTGTCTTTGGTTATTGTTATTTTTGTAATCCCCACAATTCTAACCTTGATTCTAGTTGGACTGAGCAGATTCCCACTTTCTCTTATTGTTTTCAACAATACTATCTTTCTTATCTTGCATTCTCACGTCCATTAAATCATACACCATCTGAACAGCTTCATCGAAAGATTTAGGTTTTGAAGAAATACTCTCATCCTTGATGTTACAAGACAATCCTCTAATGTACTGCTTCCTTGCCTTACAGTCATTCATAAAAGTATCAGGACATATCAAATATAGCTCAGAAAATTTCCTAGTAAGCAGTAATAACATCATCCCTTAGCACTAATTATCTCAATTCGGATACCAACTGTCCTAGTTCCTACTCAGGACAAAACCTAGCAGTCAATAGTCCTTTCATCAAGGTCCATGTCTTACCATTAACCACAACCAATCCTAAAGTAGTCACTTGGTTGTTCCACCATCTTAGTGTACCATCCTGAAATGTAGTAGCAGCAAATTTTACATTATTAGTCTCTGAACACCCAATAATCTCAAAAGTACTCTCTATCTTATCAATCCATCTATACAGTTATAATGCACCACTAATATCACCAAACTATGTAGGACCACACTTCCAAAAACTAACAAAAGTACATTCTCTTGAACTTGCAAAACAGCAGCAACACTCTCATCTGGATCAGGAGCATCATCATTATGTTCAGCAGCATCATCATTATTCTCAGCAGCATCATCATTATTCTTAGCAGCATCAACTGGAGCACCATTATCTCCAGCACAACTAACTCCATCATCTTGATTCCTTGCAGCACGATCAACTTCATGTGCTCTAGCAATAACTTGTTCAATCGTAGTGTTCACAGTAGCAGTTGTTAGTTTCAGCGACATATTTCAAGACACTTAGTCACGTGGTTATCCACTAATGACAGAAATATGATTCCCCTGCTCCTTCTTCCATCATCACAGAAGAAAGAAACATGATAAGTATACATATCAAGATAAAAGAAGAATTCTTTATTAGGACATCTCATGAATACTACATGCACGAACAACACAAACTACAATGGTTCGTCAACTAAAACTCAAAAGAGTTGATAAAGGCACATCATAGATCATGAGGGTAATTCAGATTGTGTTGAGGATTCAACAGGATAGTGGCAGTGTCTGTCTCTACAATCATCTACCGAACAAACTTAAAAGATAATAAGTTCCATCACAATGCTAAGACACAAGGTTTAAATAAGTTCGATAACAAAAAGAAAATAAGATACAAAGAAATCCATTACGCGATTAGTTCCTTAGACACCAGCTCCTCATCCTCCTTAACATTGTTGTCAACTTCATCACACTCATCTATTTCCCCTTTCGTACCTCAAGGTCAAATCCATAACATGATGGAAGCTCACTCTAATAAGTTTGAAAACACTTATCCTTTTACCACTTAATTATAATAATAACCAAGCCAAAACTTGTATTTTATGTCGTAAATGTCGGAGTTATGCGTGGTTTGTGTTTTTGTTGTTATTTAGGACTAAAATGTGAAAAAGGAAGAAAACACGGGCTTTCACGGGCTTTTATCGAAGAAAAAGACAAAAGACGAAGTCAAAAGATCAAGAGTGCAAAAAGAACGGAAGTCCAAGGCCTATTCTGAAGATTTATCGAAGAAAAAGTCTAAAGAGGGAAGTTTAATGAAGTCGAAGAACCAAGTCTAATTAAAGAAGAATATTATAAGACGAGTTCAATTTATATCGACAAATCCCGAGACGACGTCGAGAAAGACAAAGAATTAAAATCGAGTCGAGACGAAAAGAAATAAAGAAGGAAGCAACCAACACCCCTTCCTCCCCTTCTCCCTATAAATAGAGACCTTCCACCTTATTTATGAGGTGTTGGATATTTGACACATAGTTCTTCCACCATTTATTTTCATGTCATTTAGTTTCTTGTCAATTTAAATTGCTTGTCTTACACCTTAAATTTGTAAGTTTTAATCTTTACTTTTAATTGTTGAATCTTTTCCTTTAATCAAGCTTTTCATTATCCATCTTATTCTACTTTTCTTGTTTTTGATTTTGATCTTGATTCGGATTAAGTATGCATTTTCCTTAATCTTATTGCTTATTTGATTAAAAAGTTTATCTTTTTATTCCTATCTAAGTTTTTATACGATTTAAGTTTTAAGCTTGTTGTGCTTTTTGGCTTATTTCGTATCTAGCTTATTGTCTTTTAAGTTTTCTTAAAAGTTTAAACTTTTTAAAGTTTGTTTTACAAAGTTTGTTTCTTTAGTGTTTTAAAAGTTAACAAATTTGTGCTTATTTAGTTCGACTTATTATTGTTTTAGTTAAGTTTTGGTAATTGCTTTTTATTAAAGTGCTTATTTGGTTTGGCTTATTTGCTTATATTTTCCATCGTAACTTCCTTAAGGGTTACTGCTTGTTCCGATCGAGTAAGTGTGATCGCATAAACCATAGTGTTTCTACTTGTGATCCATTACTGTGATCAAGACTAAGATCACTCACCACGATCTAAGCTACGATCGCTTTGTTGCGATTGTTGTTGCGATCTGTGGCTACGATCTGGTGTCCAATCGTTCACTACGATCCAAGGCTTCGATTGTGGGTACGCTCACTTGGTCACGATCGTCCACTGCGATCCACTTGTTGCGATCGTGGTGGAGTGCGATCCAAAACTTCGATCGCTGGCTGCGATCTAGACTTAGATATAGAGTGAGATCGCTTGACTGCGATCCAGGGTACGATCCAAACCACGATCGTTGGTTACGATCGTGACTGCGATCTGACCTTTGTTTGATTTTATTTCCTGTTTTTATTTTTATTTCAAATTTTACTTTTCTTGCATTTTTACTTAGTGTTGTTTTAAATTTTTTTTCTCTTAGTTTAATTTTAAAGTTATCAAATTTACTTTTTGTCAAGTTTTAACCTCTCGTCGTTTATCTTTACGCTTTAATTTTTCGTCATATACTTCTTAATCATTTATCGCTTAATTTACTTTGCCTTTTACTTTAAAGTTTGCATCTTTACTTTACTCAACGACAACGTATTATTTTATCCACCAAAGACGACTGAGTCACGCTTTCAACCGGAATCAATTCGATTAGACGCCGAGAAAAACGAACTTTTTAACTCTGTAAAATCAGTTATTAAAATGGCGCCGCTGCCAGCTATTTCCGTAAAGATTAATGGTTTTCTGTGAGAGACGCGTTGAATTTTGGGATCCGTTCACTCGTGAACGTTATTTTTCATGCTCAAAAATTTTCAAAAATCCATAAAGATTAAAAAAATTCAAAAATACAAAAACATTAAAAAACTTATAAAAAGCATTTCTTTTTCAAAGTTTTGCACCAAAAGGATTTTATTTTTATAAGTACATATATATTCTCTGTTTCTTTGGTATCTTTTTCTTTTTCTTTTTTCAGGTGTATGCGTACTAGATCTTCATCTTATTCTGAGCCCGAGACTCGTGAAGATTTAGATATAGCTGGTGTGCACAACAATAATAACCCACCTCACCTCAACATGAATAATAACAACCATCTTCCTCAGCCCGATCTTCGAACGATGGAGGAGCTGTCTCAACCAACAATGAATGGACGCGGAGGACCTATTGCGCCGATGCAAATCACGGCTCCAGAGTTTTCGTTGAAGCATCACATGATCCAACAAGTTCAAAATACTTGTCCATTTCGCGGATTACCGGATGATAAAACCAACAAACATCTCGACAAATTCATTACCGTCACTCAAAGCATGAAATTGCCCGGGGTTACTATGGATTTTCTTCGCATTCACCTATTTCCACACACCTTATCCCACCATGCCGAAAAATGATTTGATCGTCTTCCGAAGAATTCAATTCATACTTGGGATGAGATGACTCAACGCTTTTTGTCGCGCTACTTTCCACCATCCATGGTCACGAGCCTTCGGAATCAAATTAGTGGATTTACTCAAGAACTTGATGAATCACTTTTTGATGCTTGGGAACAATATAATGTTTTGATCGATCGATGTCCAAACCACAACATGCTCCCCGTCACCTTAATTGATACTTTCTACAACTTTTAAATTTTCGTTATCGTGATACGATTAATACAGCCGCCGGTGGCACATTTATGAAAAGAAGACCCGAGGAGTGTAGAGAGCTTATTGAGAACATGACTACTCATCACAAAAATTAGGATTCATCCGCATCTTCAAGGAATAACCCAAGAGTCAATGTTTCTTCTACTTTATCACATACCGAGATGACCGAATTCACCCGCATGATGGCCGAAATGAACAAAAGTGTCCAACTCTTGGCTACAAATGAAAAACAACAAGTTAAAGCTGTAGCACTTTCTTGTGAGATCTGCGGCGGTCCTCATTCATACACTGATTGTCCTTCTACTCATGACAATCCGGAAAACGTGTATGCGGCTCATGGTAACTATTCAACGGAAAGCTATCAAGCCCAACCTCAAGGTGATCGTAACTTGCTAAGTTACCGTTCTAACAACTTTCTTTCACCCGGTTTTTCTCCTAAAAACCACAACCCAAACAACTTCAATAGACGCAATCCAAACCAACCTCGAGCTTCTACTCCTTATCACCCACACGCTCACCAAGCACCACCCATTAATCAAGATGTTGAAACTTTCATGAGGACCCAAGGAGAGCTAGTTAAACATCTTCAAAGCCAAATAATCAACTTGAAAGGAGGTATCACTAAGCAAGAGAATGATATTAGAACCGATCTTCGACATGATATGCATACCTCTTTTAGCAATCAAACAAATGATTTGAAGAATATCCTGGCTAGTTTCTTCCCAAGTACTCAACCCTCTACTTTGGGATCTCTTCCTTCAAATACCGTCACCAACCTAAGAGAGAATGTGAGTGCAATTACTACACTCAGTGGAGCAACTTTAGTAGGACCATCTATCCCTCCCTCAGTTACTCCATCTACACCTCCTCCACCACCATTTATCCCTCCTACTCCCACGCCTAGTATTAGTTCTCCATTACCGTCTCCATCTCTGCATGATGAAGTACCCAAGAAAAAACCTTCACTAACCCCACCTTCCACCTTTAAACCCAACATCCCTTATCCTTCTCGGTTAGACAAGAGCAAATTGCTTACTAAAGAGGATGCTCAAATCACTTCTTTTCTGAAGATGATATCACAAATGACCTTCAACATTAGCCTCGTTGAAGCACTTGTCCAAATGCCGAAATTCGTCAAAGCATTCAAGGAATTGCTTAACAAGAAGGAAAAGATGGCTGAGTTTGTCAACACACACTTAAATGAAAACTGTTCCGCAGTCATTCTTAAAGAACATCCGGAAAAACTTTAAGATCACGGTCGTTTTGTGTTGCCTTGCATTTTTAACAAAACCGAAGATTTTACTGCCTTAGCTGATCTCGGGGCAAGTATTAATTTGATGCCTTTAAGTGTTTGAAAAACACTATCATTACCCGACCTTACACCAACAAAGATGACTCTTGAGCTAGCAAATCGCACTCTCGCTTACCCCGTTGGTATTGCCGAAGATGTGTTTATTAAAGTTGGCACCTTCACTTTTCCAGTCGACTTTGTTGTTGATTATGAAATGGACCCTCGTATTCCGTTAATACTTGGACGACCATTCTTGAGAATCGAAAAAGCTTTAGTTGATGTTGCCGAAGGTGAACTCATTCTAAGAGTCGGGAATGATGCACAAGTGTTTAAAATGGGGAAGATCACAAACAAATCCAATGGAAGAGAATCAGCGAATATGATTAATGTGCTTGATGATTTGGTCGTCTACAACAATCCTCTTTTCGATTCTTGCTATGATAATCCACTTTTTCAAGATGATGTGGATGATTCTCTCTCCAATTTGGATCATCCACCAATATTTGAGTCTCCACCAATTTATGATGACTATGATGATGATTCTAGTTTTGATATGGATGATTCTGATGATTTTGCTTTAGAGTATAAAGACATGCCAACCTATGATGATTTTGATGATGTTGATACTCTCTCGAGTGATTCTTCACATGATGAACTCGTTCCTACTTTTGATGAAGATCCTCCACCAACAATGCTTGATCCTACTTTGGATGACTACTCATTTGAGGAAGACTTTGCTACTTTTCTCAACACTTACTTCCAAATGAGAATGATTATCCTCCTTTGGATTTTGATTATGGTATTTATCCTCCTTTGGATATGAAGAAACCCGTTTCAAAGGAGAAGAAGCCGGAAGACACCAATATCCGTAGTACCTATGTTTTGACACCTCTCTATCCACCTTCGTCAGATGAGATTGTGCGATTTATGAGCGGATCTTCTTCAAGGTCTACTAAGACTGAGTGTTATTTTCCCCTAAAGGAAAATGTGCGATCCCGGTATTGTAATTTTTAAGCCATCTCAGTATCCATCTGATGAAATAAAAGGAAAGATTTTTGGAAACAATGGAGATATGCTTACACTGCATCATACTGTCTACCACCGTGCTCAATCTTTGCTAAAGGGAACCTTGCCTACTCTTCTTTGGCTTTCATTGTTCGCCTTAAGCTTGTGCTATTTGATGGACGAAAACCATGTATTTGATCCCGGTGGATGTTCTTCAAGTTTCCTACCATTGTATTTTTAGAAAGTTACTTATTATTACACAACAAGTATAATAATACAAGAAACACAAGTAATACTTAATCAGAATATACATAATACATGATAAACACAACATAACGTTAAAATCGGTAAAACAAGACATGAACATATAAAACAAGCTAAGACATGATATAAATCAGTTACGTACTTAGTAATCAGAATACTTATACATGTATACTATTTATGTAGCATTAGTGAGATCGAAGTAGACTCTCTTCCGTTCGTCTTCTTCGTTCACTGGACTTAAGGTACGGATTTCCCGTCCTTTCAGTATGGACATTCTTTCCTTATTAGGATTTCCCTGTCTGCAGCCAACTGTTTTCCCATTATTTGTTTTATATGTTTGACACTTATGTTAGATTAAGAGCCTAAGCCATATACATGCACGACCAGTGTCATCTAGTTATGGAGGTACCATAACCATAACACTAGAGGCACCAGTGTTATGACTTCCCCACGGCGAAGTGATTGCTCGTGGCGTCCTTTTTAGTTTTGGCCATTATATTATATTATCATGTGGGGCGTATGGGTGCATCCTAGTTACATGTTTATCAGTGTTAGTAGAGTGAATGCAATGTGTGCCTTGCATCCTTCACTAAGAGCTGATCCCTCCTACCCAGACTAATTAATTAGAGGCAACCCCTCTAATTGCATGACGAGGTCTCCCTTGCAAGTATTCATGCACGGTGGAACCTCATGACCTATATAGGCTATTGGATAATTAATACACTTTTCATATAAAAACATAAGTCTTTTCAAACTATAAAACCAGTTTTATGAACATGTTCCAGGTTTTCCAGGACTTATACATTTCCGCTGCTATTAGTCTTATTTATGTTTCAGCCATTAATACTATGTCGTATATCCGTGCACTGAGCGTAATGCTCAGCCATTACTTTCCTTTCCATGTCCCAAAACGACAGGTACCAAGGACGGACTCGATCATTTGGAGGAAGTGCATAGGATGGAAGTTGCCATAGACTTCTTCTCTTTTTTGCCATATACTTATGCTTGTTTAGTCTTTCCTAGTTCATTTACTTTATTTATGTTTTGGGCTTATGCTTGGAACCGATGTTTGATTCCGGTTTTCCCTATGGTCATGTATGTTTTACTACATATTACCTTGCATGCTTTGATGACACGCCATAATTACGCGTAACGGTCCACTTATCAAAGTGGGGTGTTACACGGGTCACGAGGAATTCTACAATAGGCACATGTAATCAAAGTTGGTACAGTTCAGTTTACATCCATAAAATAAATTGCATCATTTCTTCCCCATAAAGGATTTAAAATTTTGTCAATATATAAAGTGGGCCATGAACTCACCTCTGTAATACAGTAATAAGTCACAAGAATCCCAAAGTAGTTCCCACAACACAGTCAACAACCTAAGTAATTGTACAGTCTTAGTAAAAGTATAATAGGATGTATAAAAGTCACTAAAACAATCTGTACATACTTCTACTAGTTTTAAGTATTTTACTAAGATTCTTGTAAGTTAATTTATCGTTATACAAGTAATGGAGTACTTATATTTAAGTGCGTAGTAATTAATATGTTCAAGTAACTAATTCGTTTAATTAGTGTTTTCGTACTTGTACCATTATAAAGTGCGTTAAATATTTATAAAAGACGGTTTTATATTTATTTAAAAATGTAAAAGAATAATAACAAATATAATTAATATATTTATTCATATAAATTTAATTGTATTTATATATATAATTTATATAAATAATGTTTACAAAAACGTGTTACATTTTATTTAATAAAAGTCTCCACAGTTTATATAATTTAATTAAATGACAAGTTTGAGGACGAAAATGGTTTTTGTTTTTATCGTGTTATTTAAGTTTACACTTTCTAAATATTAGGGAAAGTATATAATTAGGGTTTGATTAAGTTTAGGAAAATTACAATACAAGTCCCTCAAGTATATACATACTCTTGGTAATTTACAGAAACGCCCCTAGGGCTTGCTTTAGGTTCAAGGTTTGGCAAAACGAGTCCTCGTGGTTCGGTTAGGGTTAGGGGGTGTAAACAAGTTACATAACAGCCCCCTATGGCTCGGTTTTAATTCAAAAAGTGGCAAAATGGGTCCTTTTGGTTTCGAAATGTATAAGAAAGGCACGAAAAGTAACATAGGGCTTATATAAGTTTCTAGAAATGACAAAACTAGTCCTCTAAGACTCGAACTAGGTTAATTATGGCACGAAAGTATTCTAGGGTTTGTATTATGTTTATAAAATGGCAAGTTTAGTCCTCATGGTTTAATTAAAGGATCGACTATATATGAAACGCAACCCTAGACTTTTCAAATTGGCATGTTTAGTCATTGTACATGTTTTAAGTCACGAAATATGTATATAAGTTTTACACCTTTTCATTCTTAACGAGTACTTTCATTATATTACAAAAATGGCACAAAAAGTCTCCATTTAATATATTTGGTGCTTAATGGGCTCGGGTGACCCATTAAGGGTCCGGTTTTGGTTCTTGGGCCTAACTGGCTTATAGTGGGCTTGTTTTAATATTAAGAAACATATATTTAACTAAAACTATATAACCTAAACATTTATCTTGGGCTTATGGGCTTATGATATTTCGGCTTATACAAGCTTATGACTTGTTTGGTTCGGCTTATATGGATGTACTTATTTAAGTTGTGGCTTATCTAGCTTACTAAATAATCTCTCTTTCCATTTCGTTCTAAGTTAACTAAAGATGAATTAAACCAAAGTCTTCCTCATTCGGCTAGAACATTAAGCCGAGACATATGGGGCTTTATCTAACCATATGATAAGGTCTAACACTTTAGTTTTTCTAGGAAGAAAACCTAAGTTAGTCACTTGTTTACACATGTTGTTTATAAGTCTAAACATGAAGACATGTTTCCATATAACCACAATATTCAAGTCGTGGGTTTCTAGTTAGGTTTAGAATAGTTTTTATGTGTGCATGCATTCTTAGTCTCGATTTCTAAGAGTTTATGTGAATGACATGCAATGGGGAGTAAAATTTGTTAGAATTATTTAAAGTGATGGTCATATAATATACCGTTGCGAAGCTCGTGGAAAATGCTACATAATGGTGTTGAGTGTAACACCCCATTTTGGTAAATGGAATGTCACGCGTGATTATGGCGTGTCATCAAAGCATACAAGGATAAATGTATAAAACATCACATGACCATAAAGGAAATACCGGAAACAAACATCGGTACCCCAAAAGTAGAACTCATCACACACAAACGTAAGTACTGTAAATGAAAATGACTAAACAATGTCCATAGAAATGAGTGTCAAAATTATGAAGAAATTCATAAAGTAATGAAGGCTAGGAAGCTTCCAATCCATATGCACGTACGCTTAAAGTCTACGAGCGTCCTTGAGTACCTACTGTTTTGGGAACATAAAAGGAAAAACGGCTGAGCATAACGCTCAGTGCACAGATATACAAGTATATCATGAATAATATAAGCATATAAGCATAAAGCAGCGGAAAAGACTAAGTCCTGGATAACCTAGTATATCTTAGTAAAACTGGTTTTATAGTTTGAAAAGCCTTATGTTTATCTTATAAAAACTGTTTAACATGTTTACCATTAGCCAATATAGATCATGAAATATCAACGTGCATGAATACTTGGAGGGGTGACCTCGTCATGAAATTAGAGGGGCTGCCTCTAATTTAATATAAGCTTTCAGGTAGGAGGGACCAGCTCCTTGTGAAGGATGCAAGGCACACACCACATTCACCTAAATAACCTGTAAAACATGTAACCTAGGATGCACCCATACGCCCCACCTGATAATAATAATATGGCCAAAAGTTGAAGGGACGCCACGAGCTATCACTCCGCCGTGGTGAAGTCATAACACTTGTGCCTCCAGTGTTATGGTTATGGTACCTCCATAACTAGGTGAAACAGGTCATGCATGTATATGGCTTTAGGTATCTAATTAAACATAGGCAATTCAAAAACATATATTGGGAAAACAGTTGGCTGCATACGGGGAATCCTAGTAAGGAAGGAATGTCCATACTGAAAGGACGGAGAATCCGTATCTTGTGTCCAGTGAACGAAGAAGACGAACGAAAGAGAGTCCTACTTCGATATCACTGATGCTACATAAATAATATACATGTATAAGTATTCTGATTACTGTATACGTAACTGGTTTTATATCATGTCTTAGCTTATTTTATATCTTCATGTCTTGTTTTACTGATTCTAACATTATGTTGTGTTTATCATGTATTCTGTCTATTTTGATTAAGTATTACTTGTATTTCTTGTATTATTATACTCGTTGTGTAATAATAAGTAACTTTCTAAAAATAGCAGGTTTCCTAAAATAGAAAGTTTCTAAAAATAGAAAGTTACCAAAAATAGATAGTTTCCAAAAATAGAAAGTTTCCAAAATTAGATTAGCTGCCTTAATTAAATAAGTTTCTAAAAATAGAAAGTTTCCATAAATAGATTAACTGCCTTAATTAAATAAGTTTCTAAAAATAGAAAGTTTCCATAAATAGAAATAAGCTAGATTATTAAGATAATAATATAAGCTTAAGTTTTATTGATTAATATGCTAAGTGATGTGATATATAGTATAGTTTATTAATTATTACATGTAAATTAAATAAACTATAGGTTATAAGATTTAATTAATTATAACATGAATTAATTAGATAAAAGGTAAAATAATACTTAGGTTAAAACATGTATTAATATTTATTATTAAGATAACCTAAGTCATGGAAATTAATTAATTATAAGTCATGTTTTATTAATTAATTAATTACCTAGTCTAAATTAACTAATAAAATACTTAGGTTAAAATCATGTATTATTAATAATAATAATATAACATAAGTCATGTCAAAATTAAATTAATTACATAGCATGTTAAATTAATTTAATTAAATCTTGTAATTATTTAGCTTGAAAAAAATAAATAATTAACTTGTAAAATAAACCGTGAACCAAACCTGTGTTTTAAACCTAAACATGTCATGAACCGGTCCGTGAACCCCTTGAACCGGATCTACACCCTTAACCTTGGCAAACCGCCACCGGCCTAAACCGGTGGTGCTTGTGGTGTTCCAGCCGAGACCCCCTAAACCACCAAGGCTAACCCCGACATACGTCGTGGTCCCTTGGTTGCTTGCATCCGAGCCACCAAAATCAAACCGAGACCTTGTGGTCTCGGTTAGTGGTGATCACACAACCAACGAGAGCTTGCTCTCGGTTCTACCCATAGCCGAACCAAAACACCCCCCTTAAACCATATGTTTTTAATCCCACTTGATTAGATCTACATGTGTTTTAACTTGTTTTTAATACCCCATGATTTCATGTTTTTAGATCTAATAAATAATTAAAAAGAAAAGGTTTAAGAAGGTTACCGATTCGTGGATCAAAAGGAAAAACTAACACGAACGATCTAGCAATGAATTGGATCTACCAAAATCAACCAAACACCCTTGGTGGTGTTGTGTAGGTGGCAGCAACAAGGGAGAAGGAAGGAGGAGCAGGGTTTTGATTTTCTAATTATTCTGTATAATGAAAATCTCCTTCCCTTCCTTTTTGTTAAATTTATTTAAGGTGGGCTTGGCCCACCCTTGTGTCTATGCCGCGCCTATGTGGGCCCCACATGGGGAACCCGTTGATTTTCCCGTGTTCTATTATTTACGTGTTAACGTGTCGTGTTTACGTGATTTAATTATTGTTCGTTCGCGTCGTAAAATATATTTATACATGATCGTAATAACTATACATAAATACATAATATTAGGTTCGTGATTATTTACGTTCATGATTTTCATGTTCGTGATTATAATTATTGTTGATAATAGTTATCGTGTCTTAATACGTAATAAATACGTATCGTGTAATAACACGTACGTAATACTTGAAATTCATATTCGTGAAACCTAAACGTGTTAAATAAGGAAAGTTCTAATCATGTACGTACGATCATAAAGGTACTATTCATGGTAAAAGTATGCGGGTTTTACAACTCTTCCCCCCTAATAAGAATAATTCGTCCTCGAATTATAGATAATGTAAACTTAAAAAGAAGAACATACCCAAATTCAAAATTTTAAATGAGGGTAAGAAGCCCGGATAGACTCCTCTGTTTCCCAAGTGGCTTACCGCTCAGTATGATCCCTCCAAAGGATTTTGACGAATGGAATCGTCTTCCTTCTCATGACTCGTTCTTGTCTGTCAAGAACTCGTTCGGGTTCTTCTATGAAAGTGAGATTTTCACGAATCTGTTCCAATGGATATTGAGCCATGTGAAGGGGATGATACTTGTACCCTCTGAGTAAGGACACATGAAAAACATCGTGAACATGAGAAAGCTGCGGAGATAATGTTAAACGGTAAGATACTTCACCGACTCACTCAATGACATCAAACGGTCCGATGAATCGAGGACTGAGCTTCCCTTTGATTCCAAAACGTCTAACCCCACGTGCTGGCGAAACCTTAAGGAAAACATGATCTCTTACGTTAGAGTGTAAGTCCCTGTGATGCTTGTCTTCATAACCCTTCTGACGTGACCGTGATTCTTGCAGTTTCTGCTTAGCTACTATGACCTTCTCGTTGGTCAACTCAATCATTTCTTGTCCTTCAAGTGTTCGCTCACCAACCTGATCCTAGCAGATCGCGGCGCGACACTTTCTGCCATACAACATTTCGAATGGAGCACACTTGATACTTGCGTGCCAACTATTGTTGTATGCAAACTCTACCAAACAGATGTAGTCGTCCCAATCTCCCATCCATTCCAACGCACAGGACCACAACATGTCTTCTAATGTCTGAATCGTTCGCTCCGATTTCCCGTCTGTTTGAGGATGAAAATCCGTGCTAAGCTTAAGTTTTGTACCCCAAGCTTTCTACAGACTTCTCCAGAATCATGAAGTGAACCGAGGATCTCTGTCTGAGACGATGCTGGCTGGAGCACCATGAAGTCTCATGATCTACCTCCTATAAGTATCGGCGAGTTTACTGACCGAATCTTCTTTGCGGATCTATAAGAAATGAATTGACTTGGTAAGTCGATCAACGATAACCCAAATCGCATCGTGCTTCCTCTTTGTCTACGGAAGACCGGTAACAAAATCCATGGTGATCTTGTCCCACTTCCACTCTGGGATATCTAGCGGTTGAAGAAGACCAACAGATCATTGATGCTCGATCTTAACCTGCTGGCAGGTAAGACATTTGGAGACGTAAGTCGCAACATCCTGTTTCATACCACTCTACCAAAAGTATTGCTTGATGTCATGGTACATCTTGGTCGAACCAGGATGAATAGAGAATGGGGATCTATGAGCCTCAGCTAACAATGCTTCCCGGAGTTCTTGATCATTAGGAACACAAAGTCTCGTGCCCTTCCATAAGATACCATCTGCGTCTACTCGAAATTCTGTCTGCTTCTCCAAATTCTGAATTATCGCCCAGATTTCTCCATCATCTTTCTGAGCTTCCTTGATCCTAGAGAGTAACTCGGCTTCTACTCTAAGATTAGCCTAGTAACCGTGCTGTCCACGTACAATGATCTCTATGTCTAGTCGCTCCTAGTCTCTTATAATTTCCTCCTCGATTTTAATGCCGTTTATCATTCCAGACATTCTGCTAAGTGCATCTGCCACTACATTCGCCTTGCCGAGATGATACTGCAGATTAATGTCATAACCCTTCAACAGCTCTAACCATCTCTTATGTCTCATATTCAATTCACGCTGAGTGAAGATATACTTCAAGCTCTTGTGGTCCGTGAAAATGTCGCATGATTCTCCATACAAGTAGTGCCTCCATATCTTCAATGCAAACACGACTGCTGCAAGTTCCAATTCATGCGTAGAGTAATTTTCCTCATTAGTCTTAAGCTGCCGTGAAGCGTACGCGATCACTTTCCCATGTTGCATGAGAACACAGCCGAGTCCCTTCCCCGATGCATCACTGTAGATCTGAAATCCACGTGTACCAGATGGGAGAGTAAGAACCGGCACATATACTAACTTCTGCTTTAGGTCTTCAAAGCTCTTCTCTCTTTCTTCAGTCCAAACGAATTTCTTCCTTTTCCGTATCAGTTTGGTCAATGGTAGTGCTAAACGGGAAAAGTTCTCCACGAACCTACGGTAGTAACCAGCTAAGCCTAGGAAACTGCGGACTTCAGTCGCTGATGTCGGTCTTGGCCACTTGGTAATAGCCTCAACCGCTAGATCCATCGTGATTCCTTCTGCTGATACAATGTGACCTAAGAATGCCACCTTGTCTAACCAGAACTCACACTTGGAGAATTTAGCATACAGCTGCTTCTGGCGAAGAATCTGTAATACTGTACGAAGATGGTCTTCGTGTTCCTCCTTGGTCTTAGAGAATATCATGATGTCGTCAATGAAAACAATGACGAACTTGTCCAGAAATTCATGGAAGATTCTGTTCATCAAATCCATGAACACTACTGGAGCATTGGTAAGGCCAAATGGCATGACTACAAATTTGTATTGACCATAGCGTGTACGGAAATCAGTCTTGGCGATGGTAGCTCCTTAACCCGTAGCTAATGATAGCCCGAACTTAGATCAATCTTGAAGAAATGTTTGGCCCCCTGGAGTTGGTCAAACAAATCGTCTATGCATGGTAGAGGATACCTATTCCTGATGGTAATCTTGTTGAGCTCGCGATAGTCTATGCAAAGACGCATACTGCCATCCTTCTTCTTAACAAATAAGACCGGTGCGCCCCATGGAGATGTGCTCGGTCGAATGAAGCCTCGTTCTAGAAGTTCTTGCAATTGATCTTTCAGCTCCTTCAACTCTATGGGAGCCATGCGATAAGGAGCCTTGGAAATCGGCTCAGATCCTAGGATGAGCTCGATATTAAATTCTACTTCACGTGCAGGTGGTATGCCCGGAAGTTCTTCTGGAAATACATCTGGAAATTCTAACACTATCTGCTGATTCTGAATTGATGGGGATTCAGCATCCATGTCATGAACAGTAGCTAGATAGCCCTCGCAACCATGTGAAAGTAATGCACGTGCTTGCAGGTTTGATATGATTTGTACAGACCTTCCGGGTACGAACCCGTTGTGAATGTACTTTGGTGCATTAACATCACCGAATATGACTCGATAGGAATGGCAGTCTATGGTAGCATGATGTTTGGATAGCCAATCCATGCCCAATATCATGTCAAAATCATTCATGTCCAGCGGAAGTGCGTCAACAGGACGAATCTTGTCATCAAACTCTAGGGGGAGGCTCTTGTACACATGGGTTATGCATACAGAGTCTCTTAAAGGCATGGAAATATTTAGTATATTCTTTATTCGCATGGGGAGTATATTAACATTCTTAGCATAAGCAGTTTAAATGACCGAGTGAGTAGCACCCATGTCAGAAAGAACACATGCAGCTTGACCATACATATACAAGATTCCAGTGATGGTACTTGTAGACTTGTTGGCCTGATCGCGAGATGTCGTGTAAACGCGTCCACTCGTAGGAGGCGGCTTGGTATCAGCATGTCCTGATGTGCCGTCTATCTCGCCCTTGCGGTAGTCCTTCATGCGATGGCCAGGAAGACCACACTTGAAGCATGTGTCGCTGTCGCGGTGACATGGCCCTGAGTGCCTACGGTTGTAGGTAGTGCAAAGAGGATGAGTATATCCTCCAGCAGGTGTCCTGACTGGCTGAGAGCCTGATAAGAACAATATACATGAGACATGATTATAGGTACAAAGGACAATGAGGACAATTCGTAAGATGGAATACCAGTGATAGCTGGACGGTTAGGCTGTGAACCTCTCCGGTTCTGGTCCCTCCCGTTACCATGATTCCTGGTAGAAGATTCTCTAATGTGTCTGAATTAATAACTATAGCATGTAATCATAAGAAAATGAGCAAGTATAAGGACCTGCTGCGGTTGGAGTTTCCAGCGTTACGGTAATTATCACTACCGCCACGCCTATCCGTAGCAGAACGGTCGTGAGTCTGACCGTTTCCCTTGGGCTGAGTAGGCTGTTGTTGAGTAGCCGACTGAGACCGGCCCCCAGTCTTCTGCCTGGAAGATATAGTTTAAAAGAGATGTAAATATCAACATATGCTGAAAAGAATATGGTTTGGTCACCGCTGAATAACGAATGTTTACCTCTTCTCGGGTCTTTCTGCTTCCCCGAACTCTTCCCTTTCCCGCAGCATCTCCAGCTTACGTGCTGCATTGGCCGCTTGTGCCACAGTGTTGAACGTAGCACACACTAAGTTGTTTGCGACCGATGTACGAAGAGCCCACCGGAAGTGGTATGCTTGCTCTTCGGGAGTACCTGCTGCTGCACCAAGAAAACCAGCCAAACGGAGAAAGCGCTGCATGAACTCGTTGCTGTTCTCCCTAGCTCTCTGTCGGATTCCGTGGTACTCTCTCTTCAGCTTGTCTTGCTCAGCCTTGGGAAAGAACTGTCCCATCACCAAATCCCTGAACTGAGCCTAAGTCAAACCAGCCACCCAATTATCACCTCCCTCAGACTGCTTTAGTGCCTTCCACCATGATAGCACATCACATTCGAACCGGTAACAAGCCAACCTCGACTTGAAGACGGGGTCACAGCCCATGGCATCGAAGATCTTCTCAATGTGAGCCAACCAACATTCAGCTTCACTGAGGCTATCGGTTTTCTCGAAGGATCGAGGGTGTAGCTTATTGAATCTCTACATCCATGTGACCAATGTTGCTCGAGGAGGAGGAGGAGGAGGAGGTACTGGGTGCTGCTACTGATTGTTGGCATCCTGCACCTCAGCCCTGATTTCGTTCCTCAACTGAGGAAGCATAGCTTGCATTGCAGCTTGGACTGTTGCATTGAGTTGTTCTTGCTCGCATGTGAGAGCCATCTGACAGAATAACATAAAAATACATGATTAACTGATCAAAACATAAAATATATACATGAAAAAAATTTATACCAATAAATCATGAGAAACATTTTATGCAAGAAAACTAGTACATGAATGCATGATGCAGTTTTATGAAAAAATTTATATGCGCGAGAGTGAACGCCTATGGTCAGTTCACTCAAAACAAAACACATGGCGAGGGGACGCCAATGGGTCGGTCCCAAAGTTAAAAGTTTCGATAAAAGCACATGCGACTAAATAGGGCCAGTCATGTACCAACCATTACTTAGTCATAAACCTGCGACAATGACATATATATATATGTATGCAAGAAAATGATGAATGCATGAAAACCGACTGTCGGTTCTAGGAAGACCATAGTGACTACCCACTAATCACAGGTCGTGTTTTGAAAGCCTACAGGTCGAAACATGTCTCTGATACCATAATTGTAACACCCCATTTTGGTAAATGGAATGTCACGCGTGATTATGGCGTGTCATCAAAGCATACAAGGATAAATGTATAAAACATCACATGACCATAAAGGAAATACCAGAAACAAACATCGGTACCCCAAAAGTAAAACTCATCACACACAAACATAAGTACTATAAATGAAAAGGAATAAACAATGTCCATATAAATGAGTGTCAAAAGTATGAAGAAATGCATAAAGTAATGAAGGCTAGGAAGCTTCCAATCCATATGAACGTACGCTTAAAGTCTACAAGCGTCTTTGAGTACCTGCCGTTTTGGGAACATGAAAGGAAAAACGGCTTAGCATAACGCTCAGTGCACGGATATAGAAGTATATCATGAATAATATAAGCATATAAGCATAAAGCAGCGGAAAAGACTAAGTCCTGGATAACCTGGTATATCTTAGTAAAACTGGTTTTATAGTTTGAAAAGCCTTATGTTTATCTTATAAAAACTGAATAATCTGTAAAACATGTAACCATTAGCCAATATAGGTCATGAAATATTAACGTGCATGAATACTTGGAGGGGTGACCTCGTCATGCAATTAAAGGGGCTGCCTCTAATTTAATATAAGTTTTTGGGTAGGAGGGATCAGCTCCTTGTGAAGGATGCAAGGCACACACCACATTCACCTGAATAATCTGTAAAACATGTAACCTAGGATGCACCCATACGCCCCACATGATAATAATAATATGGCCAAAATCTGAAGGGACGCCACGAGCTATCACTCCGCCGTGGTGAAGTCATAACACTGGTACCTCCAGTGTTATGGTTTTGGTACCTCCATAACTAGGTGAAACTGGTCATGCATGTATATGGCTTTAGGTATCTAATTAAACATAAGCAATTCAAAATCATATACTGGGAAAACAGTTGGCTGCATACGGGTAATCCTAATAAGGAAGGAATGTCCATATTGAAAGGACGGAGAATCCGTACCTTGTGTCTAGTGAACGAAGAAGACGAACGGAAGAGAGTCCTACTTCGATATCACTAATGCTACATAAATAATATACATGTATAAGTATTCTGATTACTGTATACGTAACTGGTTTTATATAATGTCTTAGCTTATTTTATATGTTCATGTCTTGTTTTACTGATTCTAACATTATGCTGTGTTTATCATGTATTCTGTCTATTTTGATTAATTATTACTTGTATTTCTTCTATTATTATACTCGTTGTGTAATAATAAGTAAATTTCTAAAAATAGAAGGTTTCCTAAAATAAAAAGTTTCCAAAAATAAAAAGTTTCCAAAAATAGAAAGTTTCCAAAAATAGATTAGCTTCCTTAAATAAATAAGTTTCTAAAAATAGAAAGTTTCCATAAATAGATTAACTGCCTTAATTAGATAAGTTTCTAAAAATAGAAAGTTTCCATAAATAGAAATAAGCTGGAGTATTAAGCTAATAATATAAGCTTAAGTTTTACAGATTAATATTCTAAGTCATGTGATATAGTTTGTTACTTATTACATGTAAATTAAATAAACTATAGGTTATAAGATTTAATTAAATTTAACATGATTTAATTAAATAAAAGGTAAAATAATACTTAGGTTAAAACATGTATTAATATTTATTATTAATATAACCTAAGTCATGGAAATTAATTAATTATAAGTCATGTTTTAATAATTAATTAATTACTTAGTCTAAATTAACTAATAAAATACATAGGTTAAAATCATGTATTATTAATAATAATAATATAACCTAAGTCATGTCCAAATTAAATTAATTACATAGCATGTTAAATTAATTTAATTAAATCTTGTAATTATTTAACTTGAAAAAAAATAAATAATTAACTTGTAAATAAACCATGAATCAAACCCGTGTTTTAAACCTAAACATGTCATGAACCGGTCCGTGAACCCCTTGAACCGGATCTACACCCTTAACCATGGAAAACCGCCACCGGCCTAAACCGGTGGTGCGTGTGGTGTTCCAGCCGAGACCCCCAAAAACACCAAGGCTAACCCCGATATACGTCGGGGTCCCTTGGTTTCTTGCGGCCGAGCCACCAAAACCAAACCAAGACCTTGTGGTCTCGGTTGGTGGTGATCACACAACCACCGAGAGCTTGCTCTCGGTTCTACCCATAGCCGAACCAAAACACCCGCCTTAAACCATATGTTTTTAATCCCAATTCATTAGATCTACATGTTTATTAACTTGTTTTTAATACCCCATGATTTCATGTTTTTAGATCTAATAAATAATTAAAAAGAAAAGGTTTAAGAAGATTACCGATTCGTGGATCAAAAGGAAAAACTAACACGAACGATCTAGCAATGAATTGGATCTATCAAAATCAACCAAACACCCTTGGTGGTGTTGTGTAGGTGGCAGCAACACAGGAGAAGGAAGGAGGAGCAGGGTTTTGATTTTCTAATTATTCTGTATAATGAAAATCTCCTTCCCTTCCTTTTTGTTAAATTTATTTAAGGTGGGCTTGGCCCACCCTTGTGTCTATGCCGCGCCTATGTGGGCCTCACATGGGGAACCCGTTGATTTTCCCGTGTTCTATTATTTACGTGTTAACGTGTCGTGTTTACATGATTTAATTATTGTTCGTTCGCGTCGTAAAATATATTTATACATGATCGTAATAACTATACGTAAATACATAATATTAGGTTCGTGATTATTTACGTTCATGATTTTCATGTTCGTGATTATAATTATTATTGATAATAATTATCGTGTCTTAATACGTAATAAATACTTATCGTGTAATAACACGTACGTAATACTTGAAATTCAAATTCGTGAAACGTAAACGTGTTAAATAAGGAAAGTTCTAATCATGTACGTACGATCGTAAGGGTACTATTCATGGTAAAAGCATGCGGGTTTTACATTGAGAGTTCTAGTATAATGTTTTGTATGTAACGGGAATTAGTCTCGAACACACAAATGAGGAAGGCCTTCTATACCTTACACTTGTAGTATAAAAGGCACTAAGCACCTCATTTGTGTGTGTGTGTGTGTTTTCCATTTCATAGATTGTAGAAAGAGAAACATATGTCTTTCTCTCACTAGGAAATCACAACCCTTTTGTTTTCTCTTTATTCTTTATCTAATCTAATCTTTCTTTTTGGTTTAATCCATGATGTTATTCGTATTTGGTTGAGTCGTGTGTATAAGTCTTACAAGTGGTATCATTCACCAAGGGATTCGTGGTTAGCTCTTTGGTGTTGTCCTTGTTTTTCTTAAAATTCGTGAGCTTTAGATCAAATTTTTCGTGTTTTTGTTATTCCAAGTGATCCATATATCTTCTACATAGTCGTGGTAGAGACTTGGGTGCTTTGGGTTGGTTAAAATCACGGATTTCTTGTCAAAAATCTCATCTTTTTACCTATATTCTCGGAACAGTACTCGTATTCCGACAGAATCCATTGGAAAATGGTTTATATATTCCGACAAAATCCATCAGAAAAGGGTTTATATTATTCCAATACATATTCCGATAAGGATTCTGATAAGTGTTGCAAGCTATTATTCCGATACATATTCCGATACGGATATCGATAGGTGTTGAACTCTGTTATTCTGATACATATTCCGATACGGATTCCGATAGGTGTTGAACTCTGTTATTTCGATACATATTATGATAGTTACTACAATTAGATATTCCGATAGGTATTGTGCTCAGATATTCCAACAGACTTTCCGATCAAATATTCCGATCATATTCCGACGGGGTTAAGTTGTGACAAGTATTCCATGTTTTTTCAAAATCGTATTTTTGAAAATTTTCGTGAGTTTTTGTTTGCCTTGGAATTTTTGGTTTCTCGTGCTCAATTTCTTAGTGGAATTACTCATTTTAGAGGATTTTAATTACAACACTCTGCTTTCTTCGAATTGAGATCCTGTTTTACACACGACTTCTACGATGACATCTCAACAAGATATTTATGTTGCGGGTACTAAGAATCGTCTACCTATGCTCACCAAAGAGAATTACACTACATGGGCTAGTCGTCTCCTTCGTTATGCAAAGTTTAAACCTTTGGGAAAGATGATTGTCAACTCGATTCAAAAAGGTCTGTATGTTAGAAGAACAATTCTTGTGCCTGGGGACCCTACGAATTCTAACTAGTGGCTGCCTCTAGTCATGATCATGAAGAATTAACTGAAGCTGAATCCAAACAACTCGACGCTGATGATCAAGCAATTCAAGTCATTCTCATGGGACTTCCTGAAGATGTTTATGCTGTTGTCGACAGTTGTGAAACGCACACAAGATGTGGCATAGGATCCAAAAAATGATGAAGGGGAGTGAAATAGGTTTACAAGAAAAGGAAACTAAGTTGCTTCGTGAATGGGAGAAATTTACGTCTACTGAAGGAGAACAAATTGAACCTTACTATCATCGGTTTTCAACCCTTATGAATCATCTTAGAAAAAACAAACATGAACCTGAACAAATTGCTGCCAACATCAATTTCTTGATAATCTTCCTTCTGAATGGTCACGATATGTCACTCTTTTCAATCAAACCAAGAATCTTCAGGTCGTGGACTACACTCAAGTATATGACTATTTGAAAATGAATCAAGATGAAGCTAACAAAGTTAGGACTGAAAGACATGCAAAGACACAAGATCCATTGACTTTTATGGCAAACTCTTCGTCATCTATGTCATATCCTATGGTACCCTACCAGCAACCTTCATCTAGTAACTTCATGCCACAACAACAACAACAACTCACCCCTTATGGATATCAACTTCCTACAGCTGTGAACTACTTACAGCGACACATTGCTTGTTTTGATGTCATCACTGATCCTAGTCATGCGATTAATACTGGTCTTGCACTTCTTGCAAAGGCATTCAAATTTACCATTAACCCCACCAACAACAATAAGAAAATCTCCTTGAACACTAGAAATAGGCAGATTGCTCAACCTTTTATGAATGTGAATCAAGATCGCCAGTTGGTAGTTGCTGGGAACACGAGGACGCAATTTCAACAATATGGTCATAATGATGGGAAGTTTATTGGGAATGAAAGAAATCAGTATGGACAAAACCGTGGTCAGAATCCGAGTGTTCCGAATGTGGGTAATCATAATGGGTTAATTGTTGTGCCAGTGGTTAGTAATCAGATGGGAAATATTGTGGCTGCAAGAGCTGAGAATACTGGTATGGGAAATGGAAACAACAATCGTTAGGTTCAGTGTTATAATTGCAGGGGATTTGATCATTATGCTCAAGATTGCACAGCTAAAAAGAAGAGGGATGTTGCTTATCTTTAGACTCAGCTTCTTATAGCACAAAAGGAAGAGGCAGGGATTCCACTTCAAGTTGAGGCATTTGATCTTATGGCTTCTACAGCAGAATATGACGAGGAAGATGAAGTTAATGCTAACTACATCTTGATGGCAAACTTACAGCAAGCATCTACCTCAGGAATGCATGACGACATCACTCCTGTCTATGATTCAGATGGTCCCTCTAAGGTACACCCATGTTTCAATGATAATGATATATATATAGTACGTCAAATCAGGAGGAGGAGTATATTGAGATGTTTGCGCCCTACATTGAGACACACGGGGATCAAACGAATAATAGTAATATTATTTCGAATGAGCCCAGTGTGGACCTTAGTGTAGATCAAGTTTCCCAGCCTACAACCCTTCTTGATGCGACCCATGCGTATTATAAATCTTTATTTGATAAGCTTTCTAAGGATGTAGACCATGCTACGGTGGTTAATAATAAGTTTAGAGAAACTAATGCCAAATTGACCACTGAGCTTGCGGGATATATGGAACGGGAGAAAAGTTTTGAAATTCATCAGGCTAAAATTAAAGAACTTGAACAAGTGTTGTTAATAAAATGAAGCTAAGACACTTAGACGCTGACAAGAGGAAACTGGACGTTGATAAGAAGAAATCAAGCATTGACAGAACAAGCGTTGACAAGAAGAAATCAAGCGCTGATGAAGAGAAGTCCAAGCACTGATAGAATACTTAGTCTACACGTTTTGTATTTCTAGTAAAGATATGTTTGACATTGTATTTTCTATATTTATCTTTGCCTAGAATAGTTGATAGTTAGACTCTTGTGCAAGGCTCCTTAATCTATAAAAGGAGGCCTTTAGGTTTTAGTTTGATATACGTTTTTACACTTTCATTGTACACAAGTTCAATCATCAATCAAAGTGAAAGTTTCGTTTATTCTGTTTGTGTGTTCTTGTTCTAAGTATTAATTCCGCATAATACTTATATTGTTTCATATACAACAAAGTTTCTCTAAGTGTTTAACTTGATTCAATCTTGTTTACACAAAGCTAAATCGATCTAAGTTTGGGATCAACAAGTGGTATTAGAGCTTGTTGAGGAACTTTGATCTAAAGAACACAAAACCCTAAAAATCCTAAATCGCCAAAAACCCTAATTTTTTAGGAAACCCTAAAAACTAGACAAGATGTCTACTCCAGAGATGACTTCCTCCTCTAGTCACAATCTAAAAATCTCCATGCTAGACCCTGACAACTTTGAGCTATGGAAGTTCAATTTTGAGCAGTATCTTCAAATCTATGATCACATCTATGGGAAATTATTGAATATGGAAACACATTCGATAAGGCTGCTAGGATTGTTGCTGCTATTGCTGCAAGATCAATTCAGGGCTCAACTGAAGAGGATCGAAAAGAAAGACCTTTAGATGGAAGAGCTGTCGTAACTGAAGACATTACAAAGAGAAGGAATGACATGAAAATTCTAAGCATTCTCAAACTCTCTTTGGGACCAGCAAATCAACACAAGTATTGAGGTTTTGAGTCTACCACAGAGCTTTGGTCAGCCATTCAAGTCAATTATGGTGGTAATGATGATACTGTCTCAGAGAAGAAGAAGCAACTCTTGCATGAGTATTCTGTGTTCAAAACTCTTCCCAATGAAAAGCTAAGTGGGGTGAGAAGCAGACTTCCTGACATCACAAGAAAATTTTCCTTTATGGGAATAGTGTATGATGATGCTGATATCATTACCACTTTCCTTAAAAGTCTTGGTGATGCATGGAAGATTGAAGAAAGGTCTATTATTGCTACCAATGGTCACAAAAGTTCCACTTTTGATGACGTCTACAATAAACTGAAGATTGTAGAGAATGAAATCCTTTTGGATCAAAGAAGCAAATCTACCAATGGAAACATGGCCTTCTCCTCACATAGTGAAGGTCAATTTGATCAAAGGGAGTCATACGTGCACCCTGTTACTGGATCACCTTGTGTCAACGTTGGATCAAGCTTTGTCAGCGCCCCACATTCAGACGCTGACACATACAATGTTGACTCACCAAGGATTAAACCTGCTGGTATTGATAAAGATATAGTGTGTGCATACAGTGCTGCATTACCCAATGGTTTAGTGATTACATATGAGGACCTTGAGCAAATCAGTGATGAGAATTTGGAGGAGATGGACATAAAGTGGAATATGGCACTTGCAAGCATAAGGGCCAATAGATGGAATAGGAGATTCAAGAAGAAGATGACATTTATTGCTAAAGACACTGCTGGATTTGATAAATTCAAGGTTGAGTGTTACAATTGTCATAGAATGGGTCATTTTATGAGAGAATGCAGATCTCCAAGAAGATCTGATGCTGGAAATCCTTCAAGCCAAATCATCAAAGTTGAAGACACAAAGGCTATGGTTGCCATGCAAGAAATTGATGATGTTGGCTGGGACTAGAGCTTTATGGCCAAGGAGGTAGAAGAGAACAAGGATTTGATTGCAGAGAAGGAGGAAGAGGAGCATGTTCACTATGCTCTCATGGCACATTCTTCATCTGTTGGGAATAAAATATAGCCAGTACACTTGAACGCTGACAAGAAGAAAACAAGCGTTGATAAGAAGAGAACAAGCGCTGAAAGATCAATCGTTTACAGGAAGAAGTCACGCGTTGATAGGTTGAAGACAAGCACTGATATAAAGATATGGTCTACGCGTATTTTGTTTCTAGTTTTTTTCTAGTAAAGATAGGATCAACATTATATTTTCTATAATTATCTTTACCTAAAATAGCTGATACGTAGACTCTTGTACAAGGCTTCTTATGTCTATAAAAGAAGACCTTTAGGTTATTTTTCATATAAGTTTTCATACGTTTAACACTTTCATTGTAAGCAAGTTCGTTATTATCAATCAAGTGAAAGTTTGTTTTACAACTGTTTGTGTGTTCTTGTTTGAGTGTTAATTCCACATAACACTTAAATTGTTTCATACATAAACAAAGTTTCTCTACGTGTTTAACTTGATCCAATCTCGTTTACACAAGCTAAATCGATCTAAGTTTGGGATCAACAAGTGGTATCAGAGCTTGTTGAGAAACTTTGATCTAAAAGAACACAAGAACCCTAAATCACCAAAAACCCTAATTTTCACAAAACCCTAAAAACATCATGTATACTCCAGAAGTAACCTCCTCCTCCTCCTCAAACCACAACATCAAGATTCCCATGCTAGATGCAAACAATTTTGAGCTGTGGAAGTTCAACTTTGAGCAATATCTGCAAATCCATAACTACACTCTCTGGGAGATTATTGAATATGGAAACACATTCAATAAAGCTCAAAAGATTGCAGATGCCATTGCTACAAGATCAGCTGTTCAAGGATGCTCTGAAGCAGATAAGAAAGAAAAACCTGAAGATGGTATAGCTGTGTCTGCTGAGGACATAGCAAAGAAAAGGGTTGATATGAAAACCCTAAGCATTCTAAAGCTCTCTTTGGGACAAGAAAATTAGCACAAATACAGAGGTTATGAGTCTGCAAAAGACCTTTGGGCAGCCCTTGAAGTTGCCTATGGTGGTAATGCTGATATTGTGGAAGAGAAAAGGAAGCAACTCTTACATGAGTATGTTGTTTTTAAGGCTTAAACTAATGAGAAGCTAAGTAGTGTGAGAAGCAGACTTCTTGACATTACAAGCAAGCTGTCCTTCATGGGGACAGTAATTGGTGATGTTGACATTATTGCCACTTTTCTCAAAAGCGTTGGTGATGCATGGAAGATTGAGGCAAGATCTATAATTGCCAACAACACTCACAAAAGTTCTACTTTTGATGATGTTTATAACAAACCGAGGGTGTTGGAGAATGAAACTCTTTTGGATCATGGAAGTAAGTCTACCAATAGTAACATGGCCTTCTTCTCACATAGTGAAGGCCAATTTGATCAGAAGGATTCATACATGCACACAGTTACTGGATCAACATGTGTCAATGCTGGATCATACCATGTCAACGCCTCACATTTAGACGCTGACACTGTAAAACCCGCATGCTTTTACCATGCATAGTACCTTAAGTTCGTACCTACTAGTTAAAAACTTTCCTAATATAGCATGATTATGATTTCGTATTAGGAGTTTATGTATTACGTACGTGTTAGAACACGATAAGTATTGTATATGAACGATCACGTAATAATTATTTAGCAATAATTAATCACGAACATACGATCACGGAATCACAAGCGTAATTTAAACACGAGTTATTATTAATTACGTATATATATTTAATACGAGCGTAATTAAATATATAAGTGTATGGTATTTACGTAACGAGAACATTTAAAACACGAACATAATTAAACATAAATGTGTACGAAATTACAAGACACGAAACGAGGTACGGGAACCCCCCGAGGGAGTCCCTACCCGCGGCCAACACAAGGTAATGGGCCAAGCCCATTACCAATTTTACTAAGAGGGGGATAAAAAGAGTTTTTACTACTCAAATCAAAGTTACAGAAGATTTTAAGAAAAACCTTAAATCCCTCTTCCTTCTCCTTTGTGTGCCGCCACCATCAAATCACCATCAAGGTGATTTCTTTGATCTTGGATCTTGTTAAATTAGTGTTTGTTCGTGTTTGTTCTTCACCCTCTTGATCCACGAATACGGTAAAACCTTTTTAACCTTTTCTTTTTAATTAATCTTTTATTTAATTAAGAACACGTGATGTTTTTTATAAAAACACATAAATTAAACCTAGATCTAACATGTTTTGATCATTAATTAATCAAAAGGGTCGATCTAAGGGGTGTTTGTTTTTGGGCCGCAAGGTACAACCGACCCCAAGGGGGGCTCGGTTTGTTTTAGCCGACCACCACCAAGACCTTTTGGGTCTTGGTTGGTGTGTGTGGGTCCCACGGAAGCAAGGGGGTACCCCGATTTGGTTCGGGGTACGGTGTTGTTTCATATCCGGTGCATGTTTTTAGGCTTAGATCCGGATCATGATTATGTTAGTTGTTTATGTTATAAACTTATGTTAAAAATTAAAATAATAAATGATGAGATTAATTTAATAACATGACTTAGGTTAACTAATTATTAATAAACATGAATTATTTTAACCTAAGTATTTATATTATTAAGACTTATAATTAATTAATTATTTAAAAACCATGAATATAATTAATTAATTAAACATGACTTAGGTTATATTATTAGTATTTAATAATACATATTTTAACCTAAGTATTTAATATATTTAATTAAAAACATGTCATACTTTAATTAAATATTATAACCTATAGTTTAATTAAATTACATGAAATAATTATTAAACTACATAATATATCATATGACTTAGGATATAATCATGAAAACACTTAGGCTTATTTACTTAGCTTATTTAACCAGCTTATTTCTAATTATGGAAACCTTCTATTTTTAGAAACTTAATTAAATAAGGCAGCTATTTTATTTATGGAAACCAGCTATTTTTAGAAACTTATTTATTTAAGGCAGCTAATCTATTTATGGAAAATTATTTAATTAAGGCAGCTAATCTATTTATGGAATCTTTCTATTTTTAGAAACTTATCTATTTTAAGCAGTAAATCTATTTTTGGAAACTATCTATTTTTGGAAACTTTCTATTTTTGGAAACTTTCTATTTTTGAAAACTTTCTATTTTTGGAAACTTTCTATTTTTGGAAACATTATATTTTTGGAAACTTTCTATTTTTGGTAACTTTCTATTTTTGGAAACTTTCTATTTTAGAAAACCTGCTATTTTTGGAAAGTTACTTATTTTTACACAGTAAGTATAATAACACATGAAATACTAGAAATACGTAATCAGATTAAACAGAATATAAGATTTAACACAGTTTAAGGCTTTAAACAGTGTAAATAGTAAGAACACTTAAAATAAGCTAAGACATGATATAAAACCAGCTATGTATGTAGTAAGCAGATACTTATTTCATGTACGTATTTATGTAGCACTAGT
The DNA here is from genome assembly GCA_025667525.1 of Glebionis coronaria. NCBI lineage: Eukaryota > Viridiplantae > Streptophyta > Magnoliopsida > Asterales > Asteraceae > Glebionis > Glebionis coronaria. The sequence continues at coordinate 55,751 of JANFOE010002946.1, forward strand.
GTTTTGGAAGTAGGATTCTCGCAGTTCATCGTTCCCGTTCACTAGACGTAAGGTACAGATTCCCGTCCTTTCAGTATGGACATTCTTCCCTTATTAGAATTTCCCCGTATGCAGCCAACTGTTTTCCCGTAGTATAAGTATGAGTTTGATTGCTTATGTTTTAAATATGATTACCGATAGCCATATACATGCATGACCAGTTTCACCTAGTTATAGAGGTACCATAACCATAACATTAGAGGCACTGACGTTATGACTTCACCACGGCGGAGTGATTGCTCGTGGCGTCCCTTCAGCTTGACCATTTATTTATATTTATCATGTGGGGCGTATGGGTGCATCCTAGTTACACGTTTTTATTCAGGATTACATGGTGAATGTGGTGTGTGCCTTGCATCCTTCACAAGGAGCTGATCCCTCCTACCCACAAAACAAGTATATTAAATTAGAGGCAGCCCCTCTAATTTGCATGATGAGGTCACCCCTCCAATTATTCATACACGGTGGATATTCATGACCTATATTGGCTAAATGGTAAAATATGACAAACAGTTTTTATAAGATAAACATAAGACTTTCAAACTATAAAACCAGTTTTATTAAGACTTAACTAGGTTACTCGGGACTTAGTTTCTTTCATTGTTATTATGTTATATGCTTATCCTATTAATGCTTTATTGTACATCCGTGCACTGAGCGTATTGCTCAGCCGTTTTCCTTTTCTATGTTCCCAAAACGGCAGGTACTCAGGGACGCTCGTAGACATTAAGAGTACGTGCATATGGACTGGAAGCTGTCTAGCCTTCTTTACATTATGCATTTCCTTTCTTTATGATACTTATGCTTTGGACATTGTTTCGTCCTTTTCCTTTACTATACTATGTTTGTGTGTGATGAGCTTTACTTTTGGACTACCGATGTTTGATATCGGTATTTTCCTTTATATGGTCAAGTAATGTTTAGACATTTTACCTTGTATGCTTTGATGACACGCCATAATTACTGTGATATTTCCATTTCCAAAAATGGGGTGTTACAATTATGGTATCAGAGCCAAGGCTTCGAACTGTAGGCTCTCAAATATGACCTGTGATTAGTGGGTAGTCACTACAGTCTTCCTAGAACTAACAGTTGTTTTCATGCATTCATCTTTTTTAAGCATACATATATATGTCATTGTTACAGGGTTTTTGACTAAGTAATGGTTGGTATAGGACTGGCCCTATTTAGTCGCATGTGTTTTATCGAAACTTTTAGATTTGGGACCGACCTATAGGCGTCCCCTCGATGTGTCTTTTGTTTTGAGTGAACTGACCAGAGGCGTTCACTCTCGAGCATACAAAGTTTTCATAAAACTGCATCATGCATTCATACACAAAAATTTTCTTGCATAAAATTTTTCTCGTGAAATTTTTAGTATAATTTTTTTTTCATGTATATGTTTTATATTTTATGTTTTGAACTGTTAATCATATGTTTTATGTTATACTGTCAGATGGTTCTCACACGCGAACAGGAGCAGCTCAATGCTGCAATTCAGGCTGCCATGCAAGCCTTGCTTCCTCAACTGAGGAATGACATCCGGGCTGAAGTTCAAGCTGCCAACAATCAGCAGCAGCACAATCAGCCACCTCCTCCTCCTCCTACAGTGACATTAGCAGTATGGCTGGAGAGATTCAACAAGCTCCGCCCTCGAGCTTTTGAGAAGACAGATAGCCCCAGCGATGCTGAAAGCTGGTTGGCTCACATTGAGAAGATCTTCAACACTATGGGCTATGACCCCGCATACAAGGCGAGGTTGGCATGCTATCGGTTCGAAGGCGATCTACTTAACTGGTGGTTATCTTTGATGCAATCTGAAGGTGGTGACGAGTGGGTTGCTAGTTTGACTTGGGCTCAGTTCAAGGACAGGGTGATGGAGCAGTTCTTTCCCAAGGCTGAGCAGGACAAGCTCAAGAGAGAGTACCATGGGATCCGTCAGAGAGCTGGGGAGAATAGCAACGAGTTTATGCAGCGCTTCCTTCGCTTGGCTGGTTTCCTTGGTGCGGTAGCAGGTACTCCTTAAGAGCAGGCGCATCACTTCAGATGGGCTCTTCGCACATCGGTCGCAAACAATATGGTGTGTGCTACGTTCAATACTGTAGCACAAGTGGCCGATGCAGCACAAAAACTGGAGATGCTACAGGAGAGGGATGAGTTCGGGGAAGCTGAAAGACCCGACAAGAGGTAAACCTTCGTATTCAAGCGGTGCTCAATCCGTATACTTTCCATATGTAAATTATTCATCTCTTAAACTGTATCTTCCAGGCAGAAAACTGGGGACCGGTCTCAGCCGGCTACTCAGCAGCAGCCTCATCAGCCCAAGGGAAATGGTCAGACTAATGACCGATCTGCTACGGATAGGCGTGGCGGTAATGACAATTACCGTAACAACGCCGGGCAATCCAGCACCAGCAGGTCCTAATACTTACGAAATTTCTTATGTTTTACATTATAACTCATATTCTGACACTCTAGCAAAATTCTACCAGGAACCATGGAAACGGTAGGGACCAGAACCAGAGAGCTTCGCACCCTAGCCGTCCAGCTATCACTGGTATGCAAATCTTACGATTATCCGCTTTGTCCTTTGTACCCAACTATTATGTCTCATGTAAAATGTTTTATCAGGTCCTCAGCCAGCCAGAGCACCTGCTGGAGGATACACTCATCCTCTTTGCTCTACTTGCCACCGTAGGCACCCAAAACCATGTCGCCGTAATACTGATGCGTGCTTCAAGTGTGGTCTTCCTGGCCATATTATGAAGGATTGCCGTAAGGGCGAGATGGAGGGTACATCGGGACATGCTGATACCAAGCCGCCTCCTACTGTCGGGCGTGTCTACACGACATCTCGAGACCAGACCAACAAGTCTACAGGTACCATCACTGGAATCTTGTATATGTATGGTCGCGCTGCATGTGTTCTTTTCGATACGGGTGCTACTCACTCGGTTATTTCTACTGCTTATGCTAAGAACATTAGGATGCCTCCCTTGCCACAAGAAATTAGGCTTACTATTTCCACGCCTTTGAGGGACTCTGTATTAATCACCCATGTATACAAGAGTCTTCCCCTAGAATTTGATGATAAGGTTCGACCTGTCGACGCACTTCCGCTGGACATGAATGACTTCGACATGATTTTGGGCATGGATTGGCTATCCAAATATCATGCTACTATAGACTGCCATTCATATCGAGTTATCTTCGGTGATGTCAATGCACCAGAGTACATTCATAATGGATTCATACCCGGACGGTCTGTACAAATCATATCCACCCTGCAAGCGCGTGCACTCCTGTCACATGGTTCACGACATGGATGCTGAATCTCCATCGATTCAGGATCAGCCTATAGTGTCGGAATTCCAAGACGTGTTTCCAGCAGAACTTCCGGGCATACCATCTGCACGAGAAGTGGAATTCAGTATCGAGCTGGTTCCAGGAGCTGAACCAATCTCCAAGGCTCCTTATCGCATGGCTCCCATAGAGCTGAAGGAGCTGAAGGATCAACTACAAGAACTTATTGAACGAGGTTTCATTCGACCGAGCGCATCTCCATGGGGTGCACCGGTTTTGTTTGTTAAGAAGAAGGACGACAGTATGCGTCTTTGCATACACTATCGCGAGCTCAATAAGATTACCATTCGAAATAGGTATCCACTGCCACGCATTGACGATCTGTTTGACCAACTCCAAGGGCCAAACACTTCTCCAAGATCGATCTTAGGTCAGGCTATCATCAGTTACGAGTCAAGGAGCAGGATATTGCTAAGACTGCCTTTCGTACTCGTTATAGCCACTACGAGTTTGTAGTTATGCCATTTGGCCTGACAAATGCTCCAGCAGTGTTCATGGATCTGATGAACAGAATCTTCCATGAATTTCTCTACAAATTCGTCATTGTTTTCATCGATGACATCCTGATTTTCTCTAAGTCCAAGGAGGAACACGAAGACCATCTTCGTACAATACTACAGATTCTTCGCCAGAAGCAGCTGTATGCTAAATTCTCCAAGTGTGAGTTCTGGTTAGACAAGGTGGCATTCTTAGGTCACATTGTATCAGCAGAAGGAATCACTATGGATCCAGCGAAGGTTGAGGCCATCACTAAGTGGCCGAGGCCGACATCAGCGACGGAAGTCCGCAGTTTCTTAGGCTTAGCTGGCTATTACCGTAGGTTCGTGGAGAACTTTTCCCGCTTAGCACTACCATTGACCAAACTGATGCAGAAAGGGGAGAAATTCGTCTGGACTGAAGATCGAGAGAAGAGCTTTGAAGACCTGAAGCAGAAGCTAGTATCTGCACCTATTCTTACTCTACCATCTGGTACGGGTGGATTTCAAATCTACAGCGATGCATCGGGGAAGGTAATTGGTTGTGTTCTCATGCGACATGGGAAAGTGATCGCGTACGCTTCACGACAGCTTAAGCCTTATGAAGAGAATTACCCCACGCACGATCTGGAACTTGCTGCAGTCGTGTTTGCATTGAAGATATGGAGACACTACTTATATGGAGAATCATGTGACATTTTCACGGACCACAAGAGCTTGAAGTATATCTTCACTCAACGTGAATTGAACATGAGGCAGAGGAGATGGTTAGAGCTGTTGAAGGATTATGACATTAATCTACAGTATCATCCCGGAAAGGCAAATATAGTAGCAGACGCCCTTAGCAGGAAGTCCGGAATGATCAACAGCATTAGAATCAAAGAGGAAATCATAAGAGACTTGGAGCGACTAGACATCAAGATCATGGTACGTGGACAGCACGGTTACTGGGCTAATCTTAGAGTAGAACCCGAGTTACTATCTAAGATCAAGGAAGCTCAGAAGGATGACGGAGAAATATGGGCGATAATACATAATTTGGAGAAGCAGACAGAATTCAGAGTAGATGCAGATGGTATCGTATGGCAGGGCACTAGACTTTGTGTTCCTGATGACCAAGAACTCCGGGAAGCTTTGCTAGCAGAAGCTCATAGCTCCCCATTCTCGATACATCCTGGTTCTACTAAAATGTACCATGACATCAAGCAGTACTTTTGGTGGAGTGGTATGAAGCAGGATGTGGCCACTTACGTCTCCAAATGTCTTACCTGCCAGCAGGTTAAGATCGAGCATCAGCGATCTGGCGGTCTCCTTCAACCGTTAGACATTCCAGAGTGGAAGTGGGATAAAATCACCATGGATTTTGTTACCGGTCTTCCGCCTACCAAAAGGAAGCACGATGCAATTTGGGTTATCGTTGATCGACTTACCAAATCAGCTCATTTCTTACCGATCCGCAAGGAATATCCGCTAAGTAAACTCGCAGATACGTATAGACGAGAGATCATGAGACTACACGGTGCACCATCCAGCATCGTCTCAGACAGAGATCCTCGATTCACTTCGCGCTTTTGGAAAAGTCTGCAGAAAGCGTGGGGTACACAACTTAAGCTTAGCACGGCCTTTCATCCTCAAACGGACGGACAGTCAGAGCGAACCATTCAGACATTGGAAGATATGTTGAGGTCATGTGCGTTGGAATGGACGGGTGATTGGGACGAATACATCTGTTTGGTGGAGTTTGCGTACAACAACAGCTGGCACGCGGGCATCAAGTGTGCTCCATTTGAGATGTTGTATGGCAGGAAGTGTCGCGCCCCAATCTGCTGGAATCAGGTTGGCGAGCGAACACTCGAAGGACCAGAGATCATAGAGATGACAAATGAGAAGATCGCAGTAGCTAGGCAGAAAATTCAGGAGGCACGGTCACGTCAAAAGAGTTACGCCGACAAGCATCGTAGGGATTTACACTTTAACGTAGGAGATCACGTCTTCCTTAAGGTTTCGCCGGCACGTGGTGTTAGACGCTTCGGGATTAAAGGGAAGCTCAGTCCTCGTTTCATCGGACCGTTTGATATCATTGAAGGAGTCGGTGAAGTATCTTACCGATTGGCGTTACCTCTGCAGCTTTCGCATGTGCACAATGTGTTTCATGTGTCCTTACTCAGAGGGTACCAATATCATCCCCTTCACATGGTTCAGTATCCACTGGAACAGATACGTGAAGATCTTACTTTTATAGAAGAACCCGAACGAGTTCTTGACAGGCAAGAACGAGTCATGAGAAAGAAGACGATTCCATTCGTCAAAATTCTATGGAGAGATCATACCGAGCAGGAAGCCACTTGGGAAACAGAGAAGTCTATCCGAGCTTCTTACCCTCATTTCGTATTTTGAATTCGGGTATGTTCTTCTTTTCCAGTTTACTTTATCTATAATTCGGGGACGAATTATTCTTTTTAGGGGGGAAGAGTTGTAAAACCCGCATGCTTTTACCATGCATAGTACCTTAAGTTCGTACGTACTAGTTAAAAACTTTCCTAATATAGCATGATTACGATTTCGTATTAGGAGTTTATGTATTACGTACGTGTTAGAACACGATAAGTATTGTATATGAACGATCACGTAATAATTATTTAGCAATAATTAATGACGAACATACGATCACGGAATCACGAGCGTAATTAAAACACGAGTTATTATTAATTACATATTTATATTTAATACGAGCGTAATTAAATATATAAGTGTATGGTATTTACGTAACGAGAACATTTAAAACACGAACATAATTAAACATAAATGTGTACGAAATTACAAGACACGAAACGAGGTACGGGAACCCCCCGAGGGAGTCCCTACCCGCGGCCAACACAAGGTAATGGGCCAAGCCCATTACCAATTTTACTAAGAGTGGGATAAAAAGAGTTTTTACTACTCAAATCAAAGTTACAGAAGATTTTAAGAAAAACCTAAAATCCCTCTTTCTTCTCCTTTGTGTGCCGCCACCATCAAATCACCATCAAGGTGATTTCTTTGATCTTGGATCTTGTTAAATTAGTGTTTGTTCGTGTTTGTTCTTCACCCTCTTGATCCACGAATACGGTAAAACCTTTTTAACCTTTTCTTTTTAATTAATCTTTTATTTAATTAAGAACACGTGATGTTTTTTATAAAAACACATAAATTAAACCTAGATCTAACATGTTTTGATCATTAATTAATCAAAAGGGTCGATCTAAGGGGTGTTTGTTTTTGGGCCGCAAGGTACAACCGACCCCAAGGGGGCTCGGTTTGTTTTAGCCGACCACCACCAAGACCTTTTGGGTCTTGGTTGGTGCGTGTGGGTCCCACGGCAGCAGGGGTGCCCCGATTTGGTTCGGGGTACGGTGTTGTTTCATATCCGGTGCATGTTTTTAGGCTTAGATCCGGATCATGATTATGTTAGTTGTTTATGTTATAAACTTATGTTAAAAATTAAATTAATAAATGATGAGATTAATTTAATAACATGACTTAGGTTAACTAATTATTAATAAACATGAATTATTTTACCCTAAGTATTTATATTATTAAGACTTATAATTAATTAATTATTTAAAAACCATGAATATAATTAATTAATTAAACATGACTTAGGTTATATTATTAGTATTTAATAATACATATTTTAACCTAAGTATTTAATATATTTAATTAAAAACATGTCATACTTTAATTAAATATTATAACCTATAGTTTAATTAAATTACATGAAATAATTATTAAACTATATAATATATCATATGACTTAGGATATAATCATGAAAACAGTTAGGCTTATTTACTTAGCTTATTTAACCAGCTTATTTCTAATTATAGAAACCTTCTATTTTTAGAAACTTAATTAAATAAGGAAGCTATTTTATTTATGGAAACCAGCTATTTTTAGAAACTTATATATTTAAGGCAGCTAATCTATTTATGGAAACTTATTTAATTAAGGCAGCTAATCTATTTATGGAAACTTTCTATTTTTAGAAACTTATCTATTTTAAGCAGTAAATCTATTTTTGGAAACTATCTATTTTTGGAAACTTTCTATTTTTGGAAACTTTCTATTTTTGGAAACTTTCTATTTTTGGAAACTTTCTATTTTTTGAAACTTTCTATTTTTGGAAACATTATATTTTTGGAAACTTTCTATTTTTGGTAACTTTCTATTTTTGGAAACTTTCTATTTTAGAAAACCTGCTATTTTTGGAAAGTTACTTATTTTTACACAGTAAGTATAATAACACATGAAATACTAGAAATACTTAATCAGATTAAACAGAATATAAGATTTAACACAGTTTAAGGCTTTAAACAGTGTAAATAGTAAGAACACTTAAAATAAGCTAAGACATGATATAAAACCAGCTATGTATGTAGTAAGCAGATACTTATTTCATGTACGTATTTATGTAGCACTAGTGTTTCGGAAGTAGGATTCTCGTAGTTCATCGTTCTCGTTCACTGGACGTAAGGTATGGATCCCCGTCCTTTCAGTATGGACATTCTTTCCTTATTAGGATTTCCCCGTATGCAGCCAACTGTTTTCCCGTAGTATAAGTATGAGTTTGATTGCTTATGTTTTAAATATGATTACCGATAGCCATATACATGCATGACCAGTTTCACCTAGTTATGGAGGTACCATAACCATAACATTAGAGGCACTGATGTTATGACTTCACCACGGCGGAGTGATTGCTCGTGGCGTCCCTTCAGCTTGGCCATTTATTTATATTTATCATGTGGGGCGTATGGGTGCATCCTAGTTACACGTTTTTATTAAGGATTACATGGTGAATGTGGTGTGTGCCTTGCATCCTTCACAAGGAGCTGATCCCTCCTACCCATAAAACCAGTATATTAAATTAGAGGCAACCCCTCTAATTTGCATGATGAGGTCACCCCTCCAATTATTCATGCACGGTGGATATTCATGACCTATATTGGCTAAATGGTAAAATATGACAAACAGTTTTTATAAGATAAACATAAGACTTTCAAACTATAAAACCAGTTTTATTAAGACTTAACCAGGTTACTGGGGACTTAGTTTCTTCCGCTGTTATTATGTTATATGCTTATCCTATTCATGCTTTATTGTATATCCGTTCACTGAGCGTATTGCTCAGCCGTTTTCCTTTTCTATGTTCCCAAAACGGTAGGTACTCAGGGACGCTCGTAGACATTAAGAGTACGTGCATATGGACTTGAAGCTGTCTAGCCTTCTTTACATTATGCATTTCCTTTCTTTATGATACTTATGCTTTGGACATTGTTTCGTCCTTTTATTTTACTATACTATGTTTGTGTGTGATGAGCTTTACTTTTGGACTACCGATGTTTGATTTCGGTATTTTCCTTTATATGGTCAAGTAATGTTTAGACATTTTACCTTTTATTCTTTGATGACACGCCATAATTACTGTGATATTTCCATTTCCAAAAATGGGGTGTTAGAGACACATACAAAATTGACTCTCCAAGAGTTAAGCCTGCTGGTATTGATCTGGATACTATGTGTGCATACATTGCTTCATTGCCTAATGGTTCAGTGATTACATATGAGGACCTTGAGCAAATAAGTGATGATCATTTGGAGGAGAAGGATATAAAGTGGAACATGGCTCTTGCAAGTATAAGAACAAACAGATGGAATAGAAGATTCAAGAAGAAGATGAATTTTAATGCTAAGGACACTGCTGGATTTGATAAATCCAAGGTTGAGTGTTACAATTGTCATCGTATGGGGCACTTTATGAGAGAATGCAGATCTCCAAGAAGATCTGATGCTGGAAAACCCTCAAGACAAATTGTTAAGGCTCAGGATCCTAATGCCATGGTGGCAATGCAAGAAATTGATGGTGTTGGATGGGACTGGAGCTATTTGGCTAAGGATGAGGAAGAGGATAAAGCGTTGGTTGCTGAGATAGAAGAAGAAGAGCATGTTCAATATTATCTCATGGCACACTCCTCATCTTCATCAGAAAATGAGGTATATGATGATGCTTTTTGTAGTAAGGGTTGTCGTTTAAATACTGAAAGACTTAACAAAGAGATTTTAAGATTGTTAGGAGATGTGAGTACTGAGAGATGCAAGTTGTCTAACTATCAACTTGCTCTTACTCAAACTGAAAAGACTGTAGCTGAGTATAAGAAAACGGAGTTTGACCTAAAAGATAAAATAAATATCTTAAAACATGATTTAAATGCTAGTACTGATATTTGAAACATCATGGATCGGGTCAATGCTGAATTACAGGCTATGTTAGATGAGGCTATCAATAATAAGGATAATGTAGACCTTAAAATTCAGAGATTTGATAATGCCTCACAAACCCTAGGAGAATGTCTTAGTAAACAAACGGATTCTAGGGACATGACTGGGATTGGGTTGAAATAGTATGCTGGTGTTCCTCCACCAGCTGGGGATTTCTATGGTGTCCAAAGAAAGGACTTATCTTGGACTGGTTTACCAGAACTCCAAGAAGAGGAATTTATTCATCCACCAAGAGTCCTTACCCCAGTAGAGGAATATAGGCAAAAGTTGACTGATTTGAATGAATGGAAGAAAGCCAACCCTACCTTGTTGTCAAGGGTGGCATGCTTTGTGATAGTCTAAATGAGTCGACCCCTATCAAAGTAACAAACCCAATCACTGGCAAGACTGTTGACCTTGGCTTAAACATTGTTAGAAAACCTAGCATTAAATATGCAGAAATGTATAGGAATACTAGGTCACCAAAAAGGCAAGTTAGTGATACCAACTGTGGAAACCTTGATAATGGAACAGGTTTCATTTTCTTCTAGACCTAGAGTTGTGTCTAGAAAAGCCTGTTATACTTGTGGTAGCTTTTCACATTTAGCCTATAAGTGTGTCAACGCTTCCAAGGTCAACGCTGACAAAATGTCAAACACTGTCAGACCCAAAACGTTTGTGGAGCAAAGTCCACAAGTTGTTAGACCAACCCCATTCTTCACTAAAGGGTCTAACACTTATGGACAAAGACCTTTTCAGAAGACCAATACATGGTCTAATAGGCAATGGGTTCCTGTAGCAAACCCTAGGTTCAACGCTGATAAGGGTAATTTCAGCGTTGACAAGACCAAATCAAACGCTGACAGAAATGTTGCTAGACCAAATAATGGTAAATATTTGCAACCACAGGGAAAGGGGTCTAAAGCTTCTTCTAGTTTGACATGGAGACCTAAGCAAGATCAAAACCCTAATTCTAATGGGATTTCTATGACCTGTAACAGATTTAATTATATTTCAAAGGTCATCACAAAACCAATTGGGGTTAACTGGGTGTTTCATCCAAAAAGGGATGAACAAGGGGTTGTTATAAGAACTAAGTCTGTTCTTGTTGAACAACCAAATGAATCCAAGTCTGCTCAGGCTTGGGTTCCCAAAGAAAACTAATTTGTTTTCTTTATGTGCAGGTAATTCAAAAGCAGGTGAATGATTATGGATATTGGGATAGTGGATGCTCTAGGCACATGACTGGGAAGGAAGATTATCTCACAAACTTCACTCCCATTAAGGATGGTGATAAAGTTTGCTTTGGAGGCGGATATGGAACTATCACAGGCAAAGGAACTCTTCTCACCAACAATTTGCGTTTTGAAAACGTGTTTCTTGTAAAAGAACTTGATTATAATCTTTTTAGTGTATCACAAGTTTGTGATAACAAAAATAAGGTTCTTTTCACTGATACAAAATGCTTGGTGTTGAGCAAGGATTTTAAAATGCCAGATGAGAAATTTATTGAGTATAGAACACCTAGGCATAAGGACATTTATAATGTGAATCTTAATGGAATTAGGATGAATAATAACATGTCATGTTTTTATGCTAAAGCTTTAGTTGATGAGAGTAATCTATGGCACAGGAGACTAGGGCACATTAACTTTAAAACATAAACAGATTTGTGAGACATGGTTTGGTTGATGGTTTGCCTGAAAAGACTTTCCACAATGACCACTCTTGTGTTGCATGCCTTAAGTCTAAACAAGTGCACTCTAGTTCTAAACCTCTTCACTTGCTGCATATGGACCTCTTTGGTCCAACTAATATAGAGAGTTTGAATGGTAAATCATACTGCTTTGTCATCACAAATGACTTTTCTAGGTTTACTTGGACTTTCTTTTTAGCTATGAAAAGTGACACTGCTGATACTTTAATTAATTTTATTAACCAAATTGAGAAGAAATCTGGTAATGAAGTTAAGATGCTTAGAAGTGATAATGGTGGTGAGTTTAGAAATAAATTGTTGGATGATTTTTGTGCCAAGAAAGGGATTACTAGACAGTTTAGTATTGTCAGAACCCCACAGTAAAATGGGGTTGCTGAGAGAAAGAATAGAACCCTAATTGAAGCAGCCATGACTATGTTGGCTGATGCTCACTTTCCCATTGCATTTTGGGCTGAGGCTGTGAATACAGCTTGTTATGTTCAGAATAGAGCATTAGTCAACAAGATTCATAACAGAACACCTTATGAGTTACTTTGGGGAAGGAAACCTAATATTGGTTTTCTTAAACCCTTTGGCTGTCATGTAGTTGTACTAGATACTAGTGATGCCTTAGGTAAATTTAGTGCTAAAGATGATGAAGGATACTTCATGGGTTATTCAGTGCAGAGTAAAGGATATAGGGTTTACCTTAAGAAGGAAAAACGTATACTTGAAAAAGTACATGTTAGGTTTTTGGAGAGTAAACCTAGTGATCCTGAAAGTGGTCCAAATTGGTTGTTTGACTTGGAACCTCTGTCTAGGATTTTGAATTATATGCCTGTTACTAATCCAGACATTGTGAAGGTAACTTTAAATGTTGTGGAAGAACCAGTTGTTGATGTTTCAGGTACACAGGTTAATGAAGAGGTTGGATCACAAGCAGACAAGTCATCTCCCATACTTGAGTATGTCAATATTCCCATATGGACAGATGCTTTTGCTGCTGCTGCTGGAAAGGAAAATGGTGGTCCCCAAGTATCACCAGTTAACAACATGCATGGTCCTTCAGGCGCTGACAAAGGAAAATCTGGCGCTGACAAGACAAATTCAGGCGTTGATGGCTCAAACGTTGACAACACTATTTCAGGCGTTGATGGCCCAAACGCTGACAACCTTGGTTCAGGCGTTGACAACTCTTTTGAGAATATTTTCTCTTCCAATTTTGAACAAGGTGAACCTTCAAGCAGAAATGAAGAGGTTCATACAGATATTGATGGAAGAGAGTCTGAAGAAGATATTGGTAACTTGGATGATGAGATTGAAGACAACCGACTTTTTGAGGGAGGAGTTATTACTTCTACAATGAAGAATCACCCCTCTTCTCAAATTATTGGAGATGTCATGTCTCCTATTCAGACTAGAAGATCTCATCAGAATCTTGGAGGATTTATTGCCAATATACACAAGAAGGTTGATACCCCTCTTGTTCAAGCATGTTTGTTTGCCTGTTTTTTGTCATAACAGGAACCCATGAAGATTTTTGATGCTCTCAAAGAACCAAGTTGGGTGGAAGCAATGCAGGATGAGCTTCACCAATGTGCTATTTAGGATGTTTAGGAGTTGGTTGATTGTCCCAGATATGTTAGACCTATTGGGACAAGATGGGTTCTTAGAAACAAGAAAGATGAAAGAGGCATTGTGGTCAGAAACAAGGCATGTTTAGTGGCTCAAGGATATACACAAGAGGAAGGGATAGACTATGAGGAGGTCTTTGCACCAGTTGTAAGGATTGAGGCTATAAGGATATTTTTAGCCTATGCTTCCTGCATGGGCTTCACTGTCTATCAAATGGATGTGAAGAGTGCTTTCCTATATGGCATAATTGTTGAGGAGGTGTATGTTATGCAGCCTCCTGGTTTTGAAGATCCATAGCATCCAGACAAGGTGTATAGAGTCAAGAAAGCTATGTATGGACTTCATCAAGCCCCAAGAGCATGGTATGGCACATTGTCTACTTATCTGTAGGAAAATGGATTCAATAGGGCCACCATAGACCAGACCTTATTTACAAAGAAGACTGGTAAGGATGTCTTACTTGTTCAGGTTTATGTGGATGATATCATCTTTGGCTCTACAAATCCAAAGATGAGTGAAGACTTTTCCAAGCTTATGATAGACAAATTAAAGATGAGTGCAATGGGGGAGATGAACTTCTTTCTAGGGTTACAAGTTCAGCAAAAAGAAGATGGTATCTTTATCTCTCAAGATAAGTATGTAGCAGAGATCTTAAAGAAGTTTGGCTTTTCTCCACATGAGAAGAGGGCTAGTACTCCTATGGATAGATAACACCCTTGGGGAAAAGTTGGAGATGGAAAAGATGTGGATGTCAGGCACTATAGATCAATGATTGGTTCGTTGATGTATCTCACAGCCTCAAGACCTGACATTATGTTTGTTGTGTGTGCATGTGCACGCCATCAAGTGACTCCCAAAGAGTGTCACCTTCATGCTGTCAAGAGAATCTTTAGGTACCTTAGATATTATCCAGATCTTGGATTATGGTATCCAAAAGATTCACCATTAGAGCTTATTGCATATTCTGACAGTGACTATGGTGGTGATAAGTTTGATAGAAAATCCACAACTGGTGGATGTCAGTTTCTTGGGAGTAGGTTAATATCTTGGGAATGCAAGAAACAAACAGTGGTGGCCAATTCTACAACTGAAGCAGAGTATGTTGCTGCAGCTGCTTGTTGTGGACAAGTCTTATGGATTCAGAACCAGCTGTTGGATTATGGGTATAATTTCATGCATACCAAGATTTTTGTAGACAATAACAGTACTTTATGAATTATTAAAAATCCTGTATATCATTCTAAAACAAAACACATAGAAATTAGACATCATTTTATAAGAGATTGTTTTGAAAAGGGTTTAATTCAACCAGACAGGGTTGACATAGAAGAAAATGTGTCTGATTTATTAACTAAACCTTTTGATACTGGAAGGTTCCAATACTTGGTAACAAGTATTGGAATGATCAATCTCACTTAATATGTGTTTTGGGGTCTTATTGTAAAAGTATGTACAGGATATGCATTGTTATTGGTCTTTTTGAAAAGTTAGATTTTCCACTATATTTGTCTAATGCTGACAAAGGTTATCTTAACGCTGATAAGGGTTATCGTGACGTTGTCAGCAACATGTTAGTTTTGTGGTTTTTGATCTAAGTGTGCAGGTGGTGTTAGCATTGTACCATTGGATACAGAGTTGCTTATGGATCCTTGGAGAATCATTTGAGCATGTTTTCATTTATGGATGATGGTTGGAATATTTATATTCCTAACTTGACATAAATTTTTATATTCATGCATATTATTGGGAAACATATGTATCACAGTTTGTGGGGAGGTTTTAGGAACCTTTAGTTCTTTTGGGTATTCCTATAATACTCTTATCACAATTCTAGATTGTGTCCACAGGTGAGTATGAGTTAGTTTACTAAATCATGAGCCATTGTAGCATGCAAAGTTGATATACTATGCATGCTGCCAAGACATTTTTGGCCTAGAATTGGTTGTGGTCTGTTGGGAGACTTGGGAAGGATGTCTAATGGGTTTACTTGGGAGTTACAAGGAATTTTATGAGATAACTTAGTTGTTAAGAATTTTGGTTAGCAAGGGACACTAGAGGACTGTTATGTCTATCTTGCATAAGCAAGTGTGCATAACTGGACAGTGCTTGCCGCCCTATAATAATTATCAATTTATAGGTTATCTTCACTAGGATAAATTACTTTGTTAAGGTCTTTTTTCATTTTTTATTACTCTTATTTTTTGACGTTGACAAATATTTTTCCAAGCGTTGTTATGACCAATTTAGACACTGACATGGCTTTGGCAAAGATTGACAAGAATATAGCCGTTGGGCGTTGATGGGTTATTTTTTACCGTTGACACTCATTGGGAACTACCCGGTTGTTATTTTTGACGAATTTTGGGGCCGTAATTATGGGAGTAGATAACTTTTAATTAATGCACAAGATAAATTATTTTCTTTTCAAGATTTTCATCATTATATTTTGAAAATTTCTTTCCTTATTTTTTGACCAATCACATGTGCCTATCTCTCATATATATTTGGCTCCTATTTTTAAACAGGGTATCTCATATTCTTGTCTAACACTTTTTCTCCTATAATTCATCTTTCTCGATAATTCACAAACAGCTTTCTTCAACTATGGCACCAAGTTTAAACCAAGTGACTTGGTATTGGGATTCAGGAGTCAGCACAACATGATTGCTTATTTGGACACTGATGACACTTTTTTTCCACAATACACCCAGATGGTGGCGTATTTGAATGCATCTCCTATTAGGTATGCTCTTTCTCATGCTCCTCTCATCCATGTCACTCATATTAAACAGTTTTGGAATACTGTAAGTTCCTCAACGCGTAATAATGTGACTACATTAACAGCTATTGTTCATGGGCATACTTGGGTGGTTACTGAAGCATTGGTTCGCCAGGCTTTGCATCTGGATGATGCAAATGGTATAACCACCCTCCCTATTAATGAAATAGAACAAGGACTTCGGGCTTTGGGGTATCCTTTCCCTGATGAGGGAACTTTAAACAAATATCATAAACAAGAGTTTCCCACAGCCTGGAAGTACCTCATACATGTCATCCTTCAATGTTTGAGTCCCAAGTGTACTGCACACAATGAAATTAATAGATCAATTGCTAGTGCAATTGTGTGCAATGCAAATGGGCAAAAATTTAATTTTTCAAAACTGATTTTTGATGGCATGTGTAAAAACAAAGGGAATAAGATGACTTTGGCTTATCCCAGATTTTTGCAAATGGTTTTTGATGTGCAAAATTACTGCACAAGGGATCATGATGATTTTTATGAGATCCCTGTGCAAAAGAAAGCTATTTTTACCAAGATGAACTCTCCCCCTCACCGTGAATTACCCCTCACCCAAGCTATGCTTGCTGTTATTGCAGCAGCACAACCCCAACCAGACCCACAACCACAACTTGACCCAATACCAAAACCTTTGCCTTCACCTCAACACATGGAAATTGACCAAGAACCCTTCAACGCTGACACATTAAATGTTGGTGTTGGCACAAGTAATCCAAACGTTGTCACCTTTCCTTCACAGACCCAAACACCCCTTAACCTTCAAACTACCTCCCAATCCACATCATCTTCTACCCCACCTGAATATAGGTTGCAAAAACATCCAAGGACTACTAGAGTGTTCTGCTCTAGTGGTCCTAGCCATGTAGCATAGAGAACCACCACCACCACAAGTGTGGTTGGTGCTATGGATGAGGCTGGGACTATTGGTTCTGGCTTAAATGCAGGCCAAGACAGTCCTAACATCTTTAAGACCTCATCCATGCCCCATGACTCTACTTTGGGAGGTCAAATACCCATTCTAGAAGAGGGCAGATTGGAACCATACACAATGATGAAATTGACGGCTGTCTGCATTAGCTTGCAAAAGCAAAATGCAGACTTGGTACACACAGTCAGTACACAAGGCCTTGAACTCAAGCAATTGAGGGAGATGATTGTCATTTTGGAGAATGCTAGCACTAGGCGTGGGATGGAGGAATCTTCCAAAGGGTAGGGTGAGCAGATTAATGTGAGTGATAAAGGCTCACATGATGGAGAATCTTTGGGTGTTGCTGAAGCCCTCAATGCATTGAAGAAGCAACCAGGTTTTGACACATCTCTGGTTACTCCTACAAATTTAAACTTGTCTTTTACAGCTATGTTGGAGCAATTTACAAGAGACGTTGAGACAAGTAAGTTGGGCATTGACAAGAAAAATTTGAACGCTGACACACCAAGCGCTGACAAGAGTAATTTGGGCGTTGACACTAGGAATTTGAGCATTGACAGACCTGCAGATATGGTTGATGTATTCCAGTCATCAGCTATCATCAAAGAAGTATCTTCACATGTATTACCATCATCCTTACCCATCATTGATCCATTAGATAAGGGTAAAGGAATTATGGTAGAAGTAGAAGTTCCAAAGGATGCAGCACAAGTAGAGTTTCATTCAAGGTTGGCTGCACAACTTTTGGAACAAGAAACAAAGAAGGTTGGTGAATCACCATTTGTTGTCACTTCTGTGGAACAAGAAGGAAGTGATGAAGAAAGTTCATATTCAAGTGTGATGATAATTGAACAACCAAAAAGACTTGAATATGGTGATGACTTGGCAAGAGAGAAGCTTAGAGAGTTAAAACTGCAAGTAGACTTTGATATGCCAGAGTAGTTCAGATGTACCATGCTTGGGAGAATAGGATTATGGAGACTCCAGATTTGACTATTTCAGACCAAGTTTGGGGATTGGAGATTCTTCTAAGAGTTCAAAGAGACTGCAAGGTTATTCTGAAACATAAGGCTAGCAATGTTTTCTCACTGTTGAAGAGGGATAGAAGAGAACTTTATTATATGTTACTCAGATGTCATGGAACTGGATGGACCTTCAAGAAATTGCAGGGATTATCTTTTCAAGAATTGGAGTACAAGGCTTATCCCATTTGGGCAAAAGTGTAGGAAATGAACACTCTAAGACTTCTTTCAGATGAAAGGAAAGAAGAACTTGTAGAAGAGATGGAGATTCAGAAGGCAATGATTGTTTCAAGGCCTTTGAAGAAGGGAGTTCCACTTGAGTTTCCTAAAGATCTAAATAAAGTGGTTCTCAATGAAGCTGTTCTTAGAAGAAGCATTAAGCTCTCACCTATGGAAGCTTCAGATATGGCACAAGTGTTACCTCTTGATGCCAGAAATCCTATCATTAGCTATGAGGAAGATGCAAGTGGGTTTTGGAAGATTGACAGATATGGGAAAGAGGTACAAACATTTACTACACTTATGTCTCTCTTTGCAAGTATGGATAGAGAAGACTTGGCAGACCTTTGGAGGTTGTTGATGGCCAAGTATGAGACTGAAGCACCTACTTCAGTCAATGGAATAAAACTTTGGTCAACATTCAAGAGAATGTGTGCACCAGAAGAAGAAGATCCTGTTTGGAAGGATCTTGAGGATGATATCAGTGGTCTTCAATGGCGTTTGTATTCAGCTGCTGGTGTGTATTATTTGAGCTCTACAAAGTTTGTTGAGTATCTTCTTGTAGATGCTCAGTATCCCATGTCCAAAGAAGTTTTGGACAAGATGAAGACAACACAGCTGGAGATTGACTATTCAAGTGACGTGGCCAAAGATTTGATTAGACATGTTTATTACCAATATGATAAGATTTGTAAGATTCCTCCTAGTTCTTAATTTTTATTCAGAAACTTGATTACTAGAGTAGATCTCAAGTTTAGGGGAGGATTGTTGGGAATAAAATGTAGCCAGTACACTTGAACGCTGACAAGAAGAAAACAAGCGTTGATAAGAAGCGAACAATCGCTGACAGATCAAGCGTTGACAGGAAGAAGTCAAGTGTTGATAGGTTGAAGACAAGCACTGATAGAAAGATATGGTCTACGCGTATTTTGTTTCTAGTTTGTTTCTAGTAAAGATAGGATCAACATTGTATTTTCTATAATTATCTTTGCCTAAAATAGCTGATACGTAGACTCTTGTACAAGGC
Source organism: Glebionis coronaria (assembly GCA_025667525.1). NCBI lineage: Eukaryota > Viridiplantae > Streptophyta > Magnoliopsida > Asterales > Asteraceae > Glebionis > Glebionis coronaria. The sequence continues at coordinate 75,251 of JANFOE010002946.1, forward strand.
TTCTTATGTCTATAAAAGAAGACCTTTAGTTTATGTTTCATATAAGTTTTCATACGTTTAACACTTTCATTGTAAGCAAGTTCGTTATTATCAATCAAGTGAAAGTTTGTTTTACAACTGTTTGTGTGTTCTTGTTTGAGTGTTAATTCCGCATAACACTTAAATTGTTTCATACATAAACAAAGTTTCTCTACGTGTTTAACTTGATCTAATCTCGTTTACACAAGCTAAATCGATCTAAGTTTTGGATCAACATCATCTTCATCAAATAATGAGGTATATGATGATGCATTTTGTAGTAAAGGTTGTCGTTTAAACACTAAAAAACTTAACAAAGAAATTTTAAAGTTAAAATCATATGTTTTTGATGAAAAATGAAGTTATCTAATTATCAACTTGCACTTGCTAAAACTGAAAAGACTGTGGCTGATTATAAGAAAATGAAGCTTGACCTAAAAGATCAAATTAACATTTTTTCACATGACCTTAAAGTTAGTGTTGACCTCAGGGATATTTTGGAGAGATCCAAAGGTGTCATACAAGCTGAGTTGGATGAGGCCATTAAAAACAAAGATAATTTAGGGCTTAAAATTCAAAGATTTGATAAAGCTTCTCAAACCCTAGAAAAATATGTTAGTGAATAAAGAGACTCTAGTGATATGACTGGGATTGGGATGAAAGAGTATGTTGATGTTCCACCACCTGCTGGGAACTTCTATGGTGTCCTTAGAAAGGATTTGTCTTGGACTGGTATACCAAAACTCCAAGAAAAGGAATTCATTCCTCCACCAAGAGTTCTTACTCCAGTAGAGGAATATAAGCCGAAATTGACTGATTTGGACCAATGGAAGAAAGCCAATCCTACTTTGTTTTTTAAACGTGGCATGCTTAGTGAAAGCCCAAATGAGTCTACACCCATAAAGGTGACCAAACCTTCTACTAGAAAACCTGTTAAACTTGGCTTAAATGTTAATAGAAAACCAAGTGTTAAGTATGCAGAAATGTATAGAAAACCTAGGTCACCAAAAAGTCAAGTTAGTGATAATGGGACAGGTTTCTTTTCATCTAGACCTAGAGTTATGTCTAGAAAAGCTTGTTATAGTTGTGGGAGTTTCTCACATTTGGCGTATAAGTGTGTCAATGCTTCAAAAGTCAACGCTGATAAAAAGTCAACTATGGTCAAACCCAGATCTTTTGTCCAACAAAGTCCACAAGTCATTAGACCAGCTCCATTCTTTACTAAAGGGTCTAATACTTATGGACAAAGGCCTTTTCAAAAGACTAATACATTGTCTAACAGACAATGGGTTCCTGTAGCAAACCCTAGGTTTGACGCAGATAAAAGTAATTTTAGCGCTGTCAAGAACAATTTTAACGTTGACAGGAATGTTTCCAACGCTGTTAGACCAAGTAATGACAAATACTTGCAACCAAAGGGAAAGGGGTCTAAAGCTTCTTCTAGCTTAACTTGAAGACCCAAACAAGACCAAAGCCCTAATTCAGATGGGTTTCTATGACCTGTAATAGATTTCATTATATTTCAAAGGTCATAACTAAACCAATTGGGGTTAACTGGGTGTTCAATCCAAAAAGGGATGAACAAGAGGTTGTTATAAGTACTAAGTATGTTCTTGTTGAACAACCAGATGAATCTGAGTCTTCTCAGGCTTGGGTTCCCAAAGAAAACTAATTTATTTTCTTTATGTGCAGGGCATTCAAAAGCAGGTCAATGATTATGGCTATTGGGATAGTGGATGCTCTAGGCGCATGACGGGGAAGGAAGATTATGTGACAAACTTTACCCCCATGAAAGATGGTGACAAAGTGTACTTTGGAGGAGGATATGGAACTATTACTTGCAAAGGAACTCTTATCACCAACAATTTGCGTTTTGAAAACGTATTTCTGGTAAAAGAACTTGATTATAATCTGTTTAGTGTATCACAAGTTTGTGATAACAAAAATAAGGTTCTTTTCACTGATATTGAATGCTTGGTGTTAAGCAAAGACTTTAAAATACATGATGAGAAGTTTATTGATTATAGAACACCTAGGCATAAGGACATTTATAATGTGAATCTTAATGGAATTAGGATGAATAATAATTTGTCATGTCTATATACTAAGGCTTCAATTGATGAAAGTAATCTTTGGTATAGAAGGTTAGGTCACATAAATTTTATGAACATAAACAGACTTGTGAGACATGGTTTAGTTGATGGTTTGCCTAAAAAGGCTTTCCACAATGATCATTCTTGTGTTGCATGCCTTAAAGGCAAACAGCACAAAGTGTCCTTTAAGTCTAAACTTGTGCACTCTAGTTCTAAACCACTTCACTTGCTACATATGGACTTGTTTGGTCCAACTAATACAGAAAGCTTAAATGGTAAATCTTTTTGTTTTGTCATAACTGATGATTTTTCTAGATTTACTTGGACTTTCTTTTTGGCTTTGAAAAGTGAAACTGTCACTGTTTTGATTAACTTTATTACCCAAAGTGAAAAGAAAACTGGGAATGAGGTTAAAATGCTTAGAAGTGATAATGGTGGTGAGTTTAGAAATAAGTTGTTAGATGGCTTATGTGTTAATAAAAGGATTACTAGGAAGTTTACTATAGCTAGAACCCCACAACAAAATTGGGTGGCTGAAAGGAAGAATAGAACACTCATAGAAGCAGCTAGGACAATGTTGGTTGATGCTCATTTTCTCATTGCTTTTTGGGCTGAGGCTGTGAATACAACCTGCTATGTTCAGAATAGGGCATTGATCAACAAAATCCACAATAAGACACCTTATAAGCTATTTTGGAATATGAAACCTAATATTGGTTTTCTTAAACCCTTTGGATGTCATGTAGTTGTACTTGATACTAGTGATGCCGTAGGAAAGTTTAGTGCTAAAGGTGATGAAGGCTATTTTAAGGGCTATTCAGTGCAGAGTAGAGGATATAGGGTTTACATTAAGAAAGAAAAACGTATGCACGAAAAGGTACATGTTAGGTTTTTAGAAAGTAAACCTAGTGATCCTGAGAGTGGACCAAATTGGTTCTTTGATCTAGAACCTTTATCTAGGACCTTTAACTATATGCCTGTTACTAATCCAGACATTGTGAAAATGGATTCAAATGTTGTGGAAGAACCAGTTGTTGAAATTTCAGGTAAACAGGTTGACAAGGAAGTAGAAACACATGCAGTCAAATCAACTCCCATACTTGAATATGTCACCATTCCTATTTGGACAGATGGATTTGCTGCTGTTGCTGCTGCTTGAAAAGATAAAGATGGTCCACAAGAAAAACCAATTGATGAATACATGCATGAATCTTCAAGCGCTGACAAAGGAAAATATAGCGCTGACATGACAAATTCAGGCGTTGATGGCTCAAACGTTGACAGACCTAGTTCAGGCGTTGACAACTCTTTTGACCATTTATTCTCTTCCAATGTTTTTGAACAAGGTGAGCCTTCAGCAGTACATGAAGAGGTTCATTCAGGTGATGAGGGAGGAGAATTTGAAGATGATATTGGCAACATGGAGGCTGAAATTAAAGACAACACAATTCTTGAAGGAGGAATACTTACATATAATATCAAAAATCATCCTCCTTCCCTAATCATTGGTGATGTGATGTCTCCTATTCAAACTAGAAGGTCTCATCAGAATCAAGTAGGTTTTATTGCTAATATCCACAAGAAGGTTGATACTCCTCTTGTTCAGGCATGTTTGTTTGCTTGTTTTCTGTCACAACAGGAACCCAAGAAGATATATGATGCTCTCAAAGAACCAAGTTGGGTGGAAGAAATGCAGGATGAGATTCACCAATTTGCCATTCAAGATGTTTGGGAGTTAGTAGATTGTCCCAGATATGTCAGACCTATAGGGACAAGATGGGTTCTTAGAAACAAGAAAGATGAGAGAGGAATTGTGGTCAGAAACAAGGCACGTTTAGTTGCTCAAGGCTATATACAAGAGGAAGGGATAGACTATGAAGAGGTTTTTGTACCTGTTGCAAGGATTTAAGCAATAAGGATTTTCCTAGCCTATGCTTCTTGCATGGGCTTCACAGTTTATCAAATGGATGTGAAGAGTGCTTTTCTTTATGGCACAATTGTAGAGGAGGTTTATGTAATGCAGCCTCTTGGTTTTGAGGATTCAGAACATCCAGACAAGGTGTATAGGGTGAAGAAAGCAATGTATGGACTTCATCAAGCCCTAAGAGCATGGTATGGCACATTGTCCACCTATCTGGTGTAAAATAGATTCAAGAGGGGCACCATAAATCAGACTTTTTTTACCAAGAAGATTGGTAAGGACTTTTTACTTGTTCAGGTCTATGTGGATGATATCATCTTTGGCTCTTCAAGTCTAAAGATGAGTGAAGACTTTTCTAAGCTCATGACAGACAAATTCAAGATGAGTGCAATGGGATAGATGAACTTCTTTCTAGGGTTACAAGTTCAGCAGAAAGAAGTTTGTATCTTCATCTCTCAAGACAATTATGTTGGAGAGATCTTGAAGAAGTTTGGCTTTTCTCCACATCAAAAACGGGCTAGCACACCCATGGATAGGGAACACCCTTGGGGAAATATTGGAGATGGAAAAGAGGTGGATGTCAGGCATTATAGGTCAATGATTGGATCATTGATGTATCTTACAACTTCTAGACCTGACATTATGTTTGTTGTGTGTGCATGTGCACGCCATCAAGTGACTCCCAAAGAGTGTCATCTTCATGCTGTCAAGAGGATCATTAGATACCTTAGGTGCTATCCCACCTTGGGATTATGGTATCCAAAGGATTCTCCATTAGAACTTATTGGTTATTCAGATAGTGATTATGGTGGTGACAAGTTTGATAGAAAATCCACAACTGGTGGATGCCAATTTCTTGGGAGCAGATCAATATTTTGGCAATGCAAGAAAAAAACAGTGGTGGCCAACTCTACAACTGAAGCAGAATATGTAGCTACAGCTGCTTGTTGTGGACAAGTCTTAGGGATTCAGAACCAACTGTTGCATTATGGGTATAATTTTATGCATACCAAGATTTTTGTAGACAATAACAGTACTTTATGCATTATTAAGAATCCTATACATCATTCTAAAACAAAACACATAGAAATTAGACATCATTTTATAAGATATTGTTTTAAAAAAGGTTTAATACAACCAGATAGGGTTGACACAGAAGAAAATGTGGCAGATTTATTAATTAAACCTTATGATGCTGGGAGATTTCAATACTTGGTAACAAGTATTGGAATGATCAATCTTACTTAATATGTGTTTTTGGAACTTATTGTAAAAGTATGTACAGGATAGGCACTGTTATTGGTCTTTGTACAAAATTAGGTTTTCCACTTTATTTGTCTAACGCTAACAAAGGTTATTTTAACGCCGATAAGTGTTAAAATGGACGTTGACAGCAACATGTTAGTTTTGTGGTTTTTGATCTAATTATTCAGGCATTATGAGCATTGTACAAATGGATACAGAGTTGCTTATGGATCCTTGGAGCTTACTTGGAGTGTGTTCGGGTTTATGGATGATGGTTGGAATGTTTACATTCCTATCTTGACATAAATTTTATTGCATAATTTATGTTTGGCAACTTGTATATCATATTTTAAGGGGAGGTTTAGGAAACCTTTAGGATTTTTTGGGTATTCATATAATACTCTTATCAAAATTCTAGATTGTGTCCACTGTTGAGTACGAGTTAGTTTACTAAATTGTAAGGCACTGTAGCATGCAAAGTTGATATAATTTGTACGCTGCCAAGACTTTTTGACCTAGAATTGGATGTGGTCGGCTGGGAGACTTAGGTATGATTTTTATTAGGCTTACTTGGGAAGTTACAAAGGATTTTATGAGATAACTTCATTGTTAAGAACTTTGGTTTGCAAGTGACAATTGAGGACTATTATGTCTATCTTGCTTAAACAAGTGTGCATGATTGGATAGTGCTTGCCACCTTATAGTAATTTTCAGTCTATAAGTTATCTTCACTAGGATAAATTACTTTGTTACGGTCCTTTTTCTTTTAAATTATTTTTATTTTTGGAAGTTGACAGATTTCTTTCCAAGCGTTGTTAAGACCAATTTTGACGTTGAAATGGCAAAATCCAACGTTGACATTAATATAGCCGTTGGCCGCTGATAAGTTATTTTTTACTGTTGATAGACACTGGGTCCTACCCAGTTGTTATTTTTGACGAAAATATGGGCCGTAATTTTAGGAGTTGGTAACTTTTTACTAATGCTAGAGATAAGTTATATATTTTCAAGTTTTTCATGATTATATTTTGAATATAAATGCCTCATGTTTTGACCAATGACATGTTTTCACCTCTCGTATATATTTGGCTCATTTCTTTGAAACAGGGTAACTGCTTATTCTTGTCTAACTAAATTTTCTCAAACCTTCATCTTTCATACCTTTTATCACAGCTTTCTACATCAATGGCGCCTAAGTTTAAACCTAGAGATTTGGAATTGGGGTTCAGGAGTCAGCATAACATGGTTGCTTATTTGCAAGCTGATAATGCTCTGTTTCCTCAATATGCTTAGATGGTTGAGTATTTGAATGCATCCCCTTTAAGGTATGCACTTTCTCTTGCTCCACTTATCCCTGTCACACATATTAAACAGATTTGGAATACTGTCACTTCCTCAACAGTTAATAATGTGACTACAATGACTGCTACTGTCCATGGGGTTCCATGGGTGGTTACTGAAGCTCTGGTTCGCCAAGCTTTGCATCTTAATGATGCAGATGGTATAACCTATAACCACCCTACCCATTGCAGAGCTAGAACAAGGACTCCAAGATTTGGGTTATCCTTTGCCAGAAGATGGCCATTTAAACTAGTATTCAAAAACAGGAATTTCCCCCAGCTTGGAAGTACTTGATACATGTCATTCTTCATTGTTTGAGTCCTAAATAGACTGCACACAATAAAATAAACCATTCAATTGGGAGTGCCATTGTGTGTATTGCTACTGGGTAAAAATATAATTTTTCAAAAATGATTTTTGATGGCATGTGTCATAACAAGGGTAGCAAGATGACTCTTGCTTACCCAAGGTTTTTACAAATGGTGTTTGAGTTACAAAGATACTGCAATAGGGATCACAATGATTTTTATATGATCCCTGTTCAAAAGAAAGCAATTTTTAGGAAAATGAATTCTGAACCTCATAGAGACTTACCCCTTACCCAAGCCATGCTTGCTGTTATTGCAGCAGCACAACCTCATCCAGACCCACAACCACAACTAGACCCATTGCCTGAACAACCACCATCACCCCAGCAAATGGAAGTTGACCAAGAACCATTCAACGCTGACACTTTAAATGTTGGCATTGACACTCCAAATCCAAACACTGACACCCTTTTATAACAAACCCAAACACCCCTTAACCTTTAAACAGATACCTAATCCACACCATCTGTAACACCCCCAAATTTACACAATTTAATACAGCAGAAGACTCGTTGGTGTTACGGGATAGCACATTACTCACATCATAGACAACGCATAAAAATCGCGTCGTTTAATAATAAAGCATTTCCATTCATAAATATCAAATTTACGTAGGTCCCAAGTCATTGTATTTCATACAAGTTTTACAAAGCATTTGAATGGAAATTATTATTTAAGTGCGGGCCATGAATTCTTGTTGTCTTCTTGAAAATTACCTTCAAGTACCTGAGAAAAAACATGTTAAAAGAAAAGGTCAGCGATAACGCCGAGTGAATTCATAGAGTTTAATAAAACAATTAATATATCATTGGTATATAATTATTACCAAAAATCATTTTGTACAAATCTTTGTAGTAGGCCATAAAATAGGCCAAATTCATTTTATACAAATCCTTATCAAAAGTCATAATATAGGCGTTTGCCTTCAAAATCATTATACGAACCATTGTCGTAAAAACATCAAACAATACGTTTTATAACGTTGTATAGAGTTAAATAAAAACCGTTGTATGAATATGGTTATGTAAAACCAATACACGAACATAATATCAATAATAAGACCCCATATTGCTAGTCAGGCAATATATCGTAGTTCAGTGCGTATAGCAGTATTTCGTTATTTGGATTATTATAAGCCGCATGAGATTGTTACCTTACTATACCAAACGACGGGTAGCTAACCTGAAACTCATTTGCCCATCTAAAACAGCGTGTGATAACAATAATCACGCTTATATAAATCTTCTCATACATAAATTCGCTTACCAATCAATGTGGCACGACGGGGATCAACCGTCAAGGCGCGAACTGGGGTGATCGTCCCCAAATAGTACTATTATATGCACAAGCGTCTACCAAATCCCGATAGTTTACAATTCATGCTAATGGGACTTTTAGTGACATAACCTAACTTTAATAATCCATTTTATTTCATACTTCGGGTCATATAATCATTCATCGGGTCATACAATCATTCGGGTCCAAATCAATAAACGAACAATCGGGACAACTTGTATCCTATTTTATCAAAACTAACATGTTATCTCCCTCGCGGGTTTATAAAACATTTCATAAAAACATTTAAAAGAGTGCGAGGCTATGAACTCACGTTGATGTGGGAAGGCGGTTATTGGCGATTTGGATGTACGGTACGTGCTTCAATCACAGAAACCTAGACAAATAATACTCGTCTTAGACTCTTGTCCAATGACTTTATAAAGACCATAACTATGTATATATATGATGATTTTATAAATATGATGATGATCAAGTGGGTTTATATACTCATTCATTATAGTGTTTATGTGTTGGTAACATTTTTATACTAGTTATACTAGTTCAATTTAATTACATTTTGAGGCCCAATAAGCTTATTAAAAGCCCAATACTTTTCATTAGCCCAATTATACTTTTAATATCAGTATTATACTTTACATGTTGGGCCCAAATGGCTTAAGCCCAATAAGTAAGTTTATAAGTGTTTTACCAAACTAGTCGGGTTAATAGTCCAATAAGGCTACTTTGGCCCGTTAATGTTTACATGTTGTAAAGCTCCGGTTTTATCGGTTTTTAATTTCTATATAAGTTTATATATCAGTATGTGATTTTCTAAATTACATTAGACGGGTCCGACCGTCTAAGTTTTATTTGACAAAAACGTTAATCTTTCGGTTTTAGCCGAAAAGACGTAAAACTTAGGTATATAGTTTTATCACTTGGAAAAACATTTATACTTGTAATTTATATAACATGTCTCATTTTAATATTAATATATATATACCTCTTTATTTATGATTATTATCAACTAGTGTGTTTTATATATGTATACTTTATAAATACAAAATTTTGAGTGCTTATATTATATACTATTTATTTTATCAATCTATCCTAAATTTTCAATCCACTAAAATGTCCATATCTAGAGTTCTATAAGGAGATAGGACCTCAAATTTTTATGAAAGATACTACATGATACGTGCTTCATTTTATTATTGTATATCTACTGATGAATCAACCTCTAAATATTTTAATAAATTCGTCCAAAACAGTGTAGGCAGATTTGCACTCTAATCTTGTTTTGATCATATCTCACTCATTTTGATGATTCCATTGCATGGCCAACTCTCACATGTGTATAATACCTAATATTTACTATAAATTGATTCCACTATGCCATTTTACAGTTTATCATTTGGTTACTTACTGTTTTTATACAGCCATCATATTTAGCAAGATTTTAACCTTGTTACCTATGGTTTTCCATCTTTTTACCCATGTTTATCAAATCTATCAACACCAAATCCCCACATAATATTTTTAATCATCATTCATCATCATATACATATACATAAATAATTTAAATTCCAGATTACATATTAAAAATAACAAGAGAATAGGAAGAAACAATCTCTATACCACCAAAGTGATGAAATGATGAGTTTTTGGATGAACATGACTTGGTTTTGGGTAACCAATCTTATGAGATATCAACACCACTTCTAGGATCACCAAGTATTTGTAGACTCATCCAAAAATCAGCCCTTGATCTCCATGTAAACTCCTTGTTAGTTGTTAAAATCACCTCCAATCTTCATAACTTCAATGGGTTTTCATCATATGTAAATTATACATATGATTTATGGTTGAATTTTTGATCTAATGGGGTGTTTTTGGGTGATATGGGACGTTCATAGGGAGAGAGGAAGAGAGAAAATGTGTGAGTTGCATGAGAGAAATGGAGGAACTAGTTTAATGTTGGTGGTTTTTGTGAAAGATGGTTTTGATGTGTAAACTAGGACAAGTGTCCTAGTTTATACTATAAACTTGCCACATCTTTGATGTGGTGGTGGTGTGTTGGTCATCCCATAGTGGGGTGAGGCAAGTGTAAACTTGTCTCATCCCACTAATTTACGGGTACTCCTCGATTCTAGTTTCCTCGATTTGCGTGCCATCGGGTCGTTTTACGAAAAATGTTTTTATAAATTATGAATCAACGGAACAAAACGAATCTAATAAAAAATATCTCATCAAAAACGGAGTTCAAAAACATAAATACGTAATCCTAGGGTTTCTGGTTTAGTCGTAAAGGACGTTAAATTATGCATGTAAGTCCTAATCTCTTCTCGTAAATTTGTGAGTTTATGAACCAACATAAATTTAAAATTCCAAAATACTATTCACGGATAAATTTATTTCCTGAAATGTCGGACTGTCACAAAAAACGGTGTATGTAAACGTAAGCACGTAACGTAGAATCCTCCGGTTTAGACATAGTCGATGCTACTTCAACACGTAAATCCAAATTTCTTCCCAAAAATGAGTGAGTTCATAATATAACATTAATATAATGTTTTCAAATAATAATTGAGAATAAAATATCAACCATAAATTGACGGAATGTCACAACATTTAACCCTAAACAGGATCTTTGTCCTCAAAGATCAACTTATCTTACTACTCGCGTCTTATAGAGTTAGAGCCATGTGGGTATTTTCTCCACATTCGGTCTTTTCTCACAAGTGTAATTCATTACAATACGCGAGTTTCATCAAACATAACTACGGAATACGATCAGGCTTAATGTTGACATACTTTCTCTATCCATGATGTTCACGAGTTTTTTTTTTATGAATGCAACTTTTCACCGATCTAAACTTCATCAAGAAGTAATCAGATTTTCGCTTGATAGACATTTCATCAAGTTAGATATACGAATCATAATATACGGAGCCCTTGAAGTCCTAGGGTAGATCCAGCTTATATGTCATTCGAACCAACTTTTCCATCATCTCTATGGTTCCATTTAACGGGGACTTATTTCTCATGATCTTTCAGATCATCTATTCATTTTTTTTCCAAGGTGAAATTTTTTGGCATAACTTCGCTACCCATCCTGCACTTCAAGATCCACACTTCATATTCACATAGCCTCCTGCCCACTACCGGCAGTCAATAATCAGATCCTAATTTCAACAATCATTTCAGGTCTCGCAGGTCGGGTATTTTGTAAGGTTAGGTTTGTCATCATAGGAAACCTTAAACCAAAAATACATGTCCAACTTACAATGGGTGTATGTCGGGTGTCTTCATACCAACTCCTTCTTACAGATGCTCTCATATTTAGATTCTTACAAGATTCGATCTCGATTCTAATACGATAATTATCAATGATAATCTCTCCAAAGAAAAACAATTATACGGCTTATTACCAAAGGTCAATCATTCAAGCATAAAACAACACTTCTAGTGTTTTGTATCATTACTTTACCTCGTCCCTTCGATTGGGGTGGTAAACAGTACTCTCATCAAGGTTCGTTCCCAATGACTTCTGAGAAAATCTCTAGAAATTCGATGCGAAGCGAGGATCTTGATAGAGATGATCGATACAGGCACACCATGTTTACACAACTCCTTTAAATACAAAAGAGTCAATTTCTTCATCGAGAATCTATCATTAATAGGAATGATATTAGCAGATTTGGTCAGTCTGTCGACGATGACCCAAATCGAATCAAATTCAGATGATGACCTTTGCAATAGTTAGACGTTTACTAATGTATGAGGCGATGTCTGCCTTCATAATTTGCCATTAGTACAACTTCTTCAGATAAAAATACACTAAATCAGAATTAGCATGAATAGAATACTAAATCTTATGAGATTTCAAGATGACTAAATCTCTAAATCTCCATATTTAGACAATCACAAACGGCCTTTAAAACATTTAACGCCATCGGATTCTCAATTCTAATGGTTCACATTAGCCGCAAACCCATTTTATTATCTATATTATCCTTTTTACAAGCATCAGATATATTTTAAAATTGCTCGACAATTTATTTTGCACAATCATTATTAAGGAACACATCCTAATTGATTCTTTATCCTTTCTATATAATGTGTCAGTATCTACATTCATCTTTCCTGATGAAATAATTATCAGGACCGTATTTATTCAAAAATTCTTTCTTCATATTTTCTAAGTTTTAGTCTAGTCTCAACTATTATTTTAATTAGTTTTGCTCAATTTGACGTTTAAAGCTTCGATAAATATTACAAGTAATTAAATAATAAATATTAAATTTTTATGAAATGTAAACGTAAAAATTTAAAGTTTCTTAGTTCGACCAATTATATAAAAATGTTCAAAATAAATTTGAATTTAATCAACACGATTTTTGTTGATTTATCGAAAATATTTAACAAGATTTGTAAATGTTTGAAAAATCTTTGTTTATACTTTGGTCAAAATTTTCTTAGTTGAAAAGAAAAAATTGTTATTTCAAATTTCAAGTCATAAGTTATATAGTTTCTTCAATTCTTCTTAAGTTGTCTAGAAGTATACACAAACATTTACCCCTAAACAGGAGTTTAGTTAAATGTTCTGGGTATAAGGGAATAATCCCTCAAAAGTTCTTTTGATAAAACATTTGTCAAAACATTTTTGCACTTTCTTTTTGGTAAAACCCAAAGTCTTAAATGGCTCTAATTTTTAAAGATTCAATATAGATTCCATTATCTATTAATCACACGATCAAATAATGTAAAGGATTTAGTCTTTAATCACATGTTAAATACTCAAGGTACAAGTTTTCATTGTTCGGCCAACTCCGGGCAGTTTATAAATAATTATTAACTCCTAATAATACCTTAAATTATCTTAATTTTTTCAGCTTCTAAAACCTCCAAAATCTCAAAACCGTAAAACTAGTCAATTTTATGTGTATACTTTAAAAGACGTAAAAATTTACAGTTTTATAAAAACTCTTGAAATATGAAATAAACTAAATAACTAAGTCCTAAATGACTTAAAACCATCCCGTAAATTATTCTCGTAACTAAATACCTCATCCGAGACCTCTAAATGCTAAACCCTAAATCATAAAAATACGATTTTCTATAATACATATACTTATAAACAAACAAATGGTCCTTATGATCACAAGCATGAATTGATCATATTACAGCCTACACACGTGATTCACCAAATTTATGGATGCTACATGTGTATTAGTCAATCCAAACAACATATCATGATACTCATAATGTTCATTACAAGTTCTGGATGTGGTGATTGGAATAGATAACCTTTTTCGCGGACGCGAAGTTGAGATAACCATGCCGTGAATCAAATCTTGAATATACGCTAGAACCTTGTAAATGATCGAACAAATCTATCATCTTGGGTAGTGGATATAGATTTTTAATCATCAATTTACCTAGTTCACGGTAATCAATAAATATAAGGAATGATAACACCATAGCTCTTTATGATGACGAGCTTGGTAGAATAAAAGCTTTCTCCGACAACTCTCTCAGTTATACTTCTTTTAATTCAGATGGTGCTGACGTACAGTGCACATGCCACAGGTGCAACACTGGGAATATAATCAATACCAAATTCAACTTGCCTTAATGGCGAAAGTCTAGGTAATTCACCAGTAAATACCTCCTAAAAGTTTCAGATAGCAGGAACATCTTTTAATAATTTCATATTAGGTTTTTTCTAGATTACAAAATCTATGACTAATTCATAACTATTCACGGTATAATTTCAAGTCTAAATGCAGGATATGGTCATCCATCAAGAATTATTTAGATCACTTTTGATAATCAACAGCTTATCATTTAGGGGAATTCTATTCGAGTTCCCATCAATTAAGACAATGTCGTCATGTCATAATCAATCAATCCATTCTACTAGCACTATCACCTTTTCAGTTTTATTGCCGTCGATAAGATGTGAACTTCTCAAAAGACTAATAATAACTCCTAATCCTTCACAATTCAACGATATCTGGAGACTTAAAAGAGTAAGGTCAGCGCATAATCTACGCGAGAGAATTTCAAATCAGATACATACGAAAACATTTAATGAATATGAATATATACCATGTTTTCATAATTTGAGTACGCATTCGAAAGCTCCTCGGATCGTTACCCAGGTCATTCAAATGAAATCTAATCAAAAGAAATTATAGGAACGTCGATACATCCAGTCGGGTATCAACACTCGGTAATAAGATACTTTTCCTAAGAATCTCACCACGGGAGAATTGGACAAGAAGGGAATATCAATTGTCAATTAAGACAATATCTATAGATGAGTAAAATTTGACTCAGAAGAATAAATAGTATGGGCACATATGTAGGTGTCCCTAACAATATGTCCCTATTTTGCACTTCTTGCAGATCTAATAAATTTTTAATCTTTTCATAATTTCAAAGAAAATGTAGTGTTTATTAACAATTTCATGGTGACTACTAATCAGCCTTGCATGGTACCTTCCAAATTGTATGTAGGCGCGCAACTATATACAATTTCAAGATTAACGATGCAATACTCAGTTCGTCAAAATTTTATCGTCAAGTTTATAATAAAAACATTTTCATGCTTAATTCTTAAATAAGAATGAAAAATAAATTCACAAAGATTTTCTTTGTTATGAAAACAATTAAGTTTTCCTAGGTGTTTTATAAACAATTTCATTTCGATAACGATTATTTATAAGTCTCATTTTAAATAATCCATATGGTGATGAAAACCGAATTTTTCTCAAGGGATATTGTTTTAACTTATAAAAGCAATTAGTGATCTGCAAAGGAGTGATGAAAAGTTGTTCACCAAGAACTAACTACAATAATAGGAAATGAGCATAGACAAATAATCATGAGGTTCATGACCTCGATGGCACTCAAAAAGAATAATCCACCACGTAACTCAATTCGAGATGAGTACTTGTTTAATGGTTGCATCACTAATGTGAACATTAGAAACAAGCAAGAAAAGATAGATAACATCGATACATGTAGAATTTAGTAATCAAAGGCAGTCTTTTCATTAATCACAAACAAGTCAAAATTGTACCGTAACACATTACGTGTCACTATGTCATACAATTCCAAGAACTCATCCTACCAACTGATGTCTCAGTTAAGTTAGGGATTTTTAAAAGATACCACAATTAATACTAATCTACAAGAGTCATTAGGTGGCCCACCTGTCCCGGAAGATCCATCGGTCCCAATTTAGAAGAAGATTTCTTCAATTTATTTATTGGACACTGGGTATCCTCGTCATTGGACAATGGCCTAGGAACAACCCTTAACACGAACTAACAATCAATTAAAACCTTATAATTCAATCACAGAACTTAACGACTTCCTCTAAACAATTTCATATTCCATAAAAGTTAAATTTTACTTTATTCAAGTTTCAATCAACTTATACTCAATGCAATATCCTACGTCATTCTCCAATACTTTCATCCTTATTCTTAGACCTTCAAAGTGCAATAAAAGCTCGATATGAACAACACTTAATTTCCAATCCTATAGCTCCTTCATCAATAGTTATCAAATGAGTCACTAGTATGAAATAACTCTCCCATTCAATTAGACTTCTCGGAAAGGTACTAGTGGCATGAGGCTTTTGGGTAATGGTTCCAATAACAGCCTCAAGTGCAACATTCACCCTTTCGATTTCAATTTAAGAATTGGATGATAACGAATCAGATGACATCTTTCTAGGTGGTAACGTTTTGTCAAACTCCACTCTATAAGGAAAGATCGTCATGACATCGATATCAGTTTTAATCTCGCCAATTCTTCTTCAATATCACAATCAACTAATATCTACATTTCTACGAATATCAACCATTTTGTTGGGATCATAAATATCCACAACTTGATTCAGATCTAGAATAGCTAGAATTCCTATAGAAATAGCTTCGATTGATTTACTAGGGGAGTTAGGGTTTCTTGTGACAATCTACGTCGTATAAATACCTCGTATAAATGGTAAAATGATCATCAAACAATCATGTAATCAAATTACATCAAATATATATATATAATCCAAGTTATATATATATTAAAATAACACTTCTCAGTCTGGCCTTGTCGGTAACTCGGGAATTCTTCGGCACCGTTATAGTCAAAAGATTTTTAGACATTTTGAAAAAAATGTTTATAGATAAAAGATTTTGAAATGTTTTATTCAAAACCTTGGTTTTAAAAATCTTTCGTTCTCTATAACGAGAGCTCTGGTACCAAACTGTAACACCCCCAAATTTACACAATTTAATACAGCGGAAGACTCGTTGGTGTTACGGGATAGCACATTACTCACATCATAGACAACGCATAAAAATCGCGTCGTTTAATAATAAAGCATTTCCATTCATAAATATCAAATTTACATAGGTCCCAAGTCATTGTATTTCATACAAGTTTTACAAAGCATTTGAATGGAAATTATTATTTAAGTGCGGGCCATGAATTCTTGTTGTCTTCCCGAAAACTACCTTCAAGTACCTGAGAAAAAACATGTTAAAAGAAAAGGTTAGCGATAACGCCGAGTGAATTCATAGAGTTTAATATAACCATTAGTATATCATTGGTATATAATTATTACCAAAAATAATTTTGTACAAATCTTTGTAGTAGGCCATAAAATAGGCCAAAGTCATTTTATACAAATCCTTATCAAAAATCATAATATAGGCGTTTGCCTTCAAAATCATTATACGAACCATTGTCGTAAAAACATCATACAATACGTTTTATAACGTTGTATAGAGTTAAATAAAAACCGTTGTATGAATATGGTTATGTAAAACCAAAACACGAACATAATATCAATAATCAGACCCAATATTCCTAGTCAGGCAATATATCGTAGTTCAGTGCGTATAGCAGTATTTCGTTATTTGGATTATTATAAGCCGCATGACATTGTTACCTTACTATACCAAACAACGGGTAGCTAACCGGAAACTCATTTGCCCATCTAAAACAGCGTGTCGTCACAATAATCACTCTTATAGAAATCTTCTCATACATAAATTCGCTTACCAATCAATGTGGCACGACGGGGATCAACCGTCAAGGCGTGAACTGGGGTGATCGTCCCTAAATAGTAATATTATATGCACAAGCGTCTACCAAATCCCGGTAGTTCACAATTCATGCTAATGGGACTTTTAGTGACATAACCTAACTTTAATAATCCATTTTATTTCATACTTCGGGTCATATAATCATTCATCAGGTCATACAATCATTCGGGTCCAAATCAATAAACAAACAATCGGGACAACTTGTGTCATATTTTATCAAAACTAACATGTGATCTCCCTCGCGGGTTTATAAAACATTTCATAAAAACATTTAAAAGAGTACGAGGCTATGAACTCACGTTGATGTGGGAAGGCGGTTATCGGCGATTTGGATGTACGGTACGTGCTTCAATCACGGAAACCTAGACAAATAATACTCGTCTTAGACTCTTGTCCAATGACTTTATAAAGACCATAACTATGTATATATATAATGATTTTATAAATATGATGTTGATCAAGTGGGTTTATATACTCATTCATTATAGTGTTTATGTGTTGGTAATATTTTTATACTAGTTATACTAGTTCAATTTAATTACATTTTGAGGTCCAATAAGCTTATTACAAGCCCAATACTTTTCATTAGCCCAATTACACTTCTAATATCAGTATTATACTTTACATGTTGGGCCCAAATGGGTTAAGCCCAATAAGTAAGTTTGTAAGTGTTTTACCAAACTAGTCGGGTTAATAGTCCAATAAGGCTACTTTGGCCCGTTAATGTTTACATGTTCTAAAGCTCGGGTTTTATCGGTTTTTAATTGTTATATAAGTTTATATATCAGTATGTGAGTTTATAAAATCTTACATTATACGGGTCCGACCGTCTAAGTTTTATTTGACAAAAACGTTAATCTTTCGGTTTTAGCCGAAAAGACGTAAAACTTAGGTATATAGTTTTATCACTTGGAAAAACATTTATACTTGTAATTTATATAACATGTTCCATTTTAATATCAATATATATATATATCTCTTTATTTATTTTTATTATCAACTAGTGGGTTTTATATATGTATATTTTATAAATACAAAATTTTGAGTGCTTATATTATATACTATTTATTTTATCAAATCTGTCCTAAACTTTCAATCCACTAAAATGTCCATATCTAGAGTTCTATAAGGAGATAGGACCTCAAATTTTTATGACAGAAACTACATGAAATGTGCTTCATTTTAATCCTTTATATCTACTGATGAATCAAGCTTTAAATATTTTAATAAATTTGTCCAAAACAGTGTAGGCAGATTTGCACTCTAATCTTGTTTTGATCATATCTCACTCATTTTGATGATTGCATTGCATGGCCGACTCTCACATGTGTATAACGCCTAATATTTACTGTAAATTGATTCCACCATGCCATTTTTTCAGTTTATCATTTGGTTACTTACTGTTTTTATACAGCCATCATATTTAGCAAGATTTTAACCTTGTTACCTATGGTTTTCTATCTTTTTACCCATGTTTATCAAATCGATTAACACCAAATCCCCACGTAATATTTTTAATCATCATTCATCATCATATACATATACATAAATAAATAAAATACAAGATTACATATTAAAAATAACAAGAGGATAGGAAGAAACAATCTCTATACCATCAAAGTGATGAAATGATGAGTTTTTGGATGAACAAGACTTGGTTTTGGGTAACCAATCTTACGAGATATCAACACTACTTCTAGGATCACCAAGTATTTGTAGACTCCTCCAAAAATCAGCCCTTGATCTCCATATAAACTCCTTTTTAGTTGTTAAAATAACCTCCAATCTTCATAACTTCAATGGGTTTTCATCATATGTAAATTATACATATGATTTATGGTTGAATTTTTGATCTAATGGGGTGTTTCTGGGTGATATGGGACGTTCATAGGTAGAGAGGAAGAGAGAAAATGTGTGAGTTGCATGAGAGAAATGGCGGAACTAGTTTAGTGTTGGTGGTTTTTGTGAAAGATGGTTTTGATGTGTAAACTAGGACAAGTGTCCTAGTTTATACTATAAACTTGCCACATCTTTGATGTGGTGGTGGTGTGTTGGTCATCCCATAGTGGGGTGAGGCAAGTGTAAACTTGTCTCATCCCACTAATTTACGGGTACTCCTCGATTATAGTTTCCTCGATTTGCGTGCCCTCGGGTCGTTTTACGAAAAATGTTATTATAAATTATGAATCAACGGAACAAAACGAATCTAATAAAAATTGTCTCATCAAAAACGGAGTTCAAAAACATAAATACGTAATCCTAGGGTTTCCGGTTTAGTCGTAAAGGACGTTAAATTATGCACGTAAGTCCTAATCTCTTCTCGTAAATTTGTGAGTTTATGAACCAACATAAATTTAAAATTCCAAAATAATATTCACGGATAAATTTATTTCTTGAAATGTCGGACTATCACAAAAAACGGTGTATGTAAACGTAAGCACGTAACGTAGAATCCTCCGGTTTAGACATAGTCGATGCTACTTCAATACGTAAATCCAAATTTCTTCCAAAAAATGAGTGAGTTCATAATATAACATTAATATAATGTTTTCAAATAATAATTAAGAATAAAATATCAACCATAAATTGAAGGATTGTCACACCATCTTCTACACCCCCTGAATTTAGGTTGGTAAAACACCAAAGGACTACTAGAGTGTTCTCCTCTAGTGGTCCTAGCCATGTTGCAGAGAGAACCACCACCACAAGTGTGATTGGTGACATGGGTGGGGCTGAGACTATTGGTTCTAGCTTAGATGCTAGCCAAGCCAGTCCTAACATCATTAAGACCCCATCCATGCCCCATGAATCTACTTTGGGAGGCCAAATTCTCATTCTTGAGGAGGGCAGATTAAAACCTTACAGATTGTTGGAATGGACGATTGTCTACATTAGCTTGCAAAAGCAAAATGTCTTGTACATATGGTCAACGCACAAGGCCTTGAACTCAAGCAGTTGAGGGAGAGGATTGTTATTTTGGAAGGAGCTAACCCTAGGCGTAGATAGGAGGATTCTTCCAAAGGGGAGGATGAGCAGGTACATGTGAGTGATAAATGCTCACATGAAGGTGATTCTTTGGGTATAGCTGAAGCTCTAACATATTTGAAGAGGCAACCATGTTTTGATGCTTCATTGGTTACCCCTACAAATTTGAATTAATCTTTTACTGAGATGTTGGAGCAGTTCACAAAGCCAAGCGTTGACAAGAGTAAGTTAAGTGTTGACAAGTAGGTTTTGGACGATGATAGACTTGCAGGTGTGGTTGATGTATCCTAGTCATCAGCTATCATCAAGGATGTGTCTACATAGGTACCATCAACCTCTTTACCCACTATTGATGTAATAGATAAAGGTAAATGGATTATGGTAGAAACTATAGTTCCCAAGGATGCATCCCAAGTACAGTTTGATTCTATGTTGGCTACACAACTTGAGGAAAAAGAGAAGAAGATTGTTGCTGTTAAGTCACCATTTGTGGCTACTTCTGAGAGTAATAATGGAGGCAGTGATGATGAGAGTACTGATTCAAGTGTGATGTTCATTGAAGATACAGAAAGGCTTGAATATGGTTATGAGTTAGCTAAGGAGAGGCTTGAGGAGTTGAAAAATCAGGTAGATTGTGAGATGCCTGAAGTGGCTCATATGTACTTTGCATAGGAGAATAAGGTTATGGAGAATCCAGACATGACCATTTCAGATCAAATTTGGGGTTTGGAGATTATACTAAGAGTTCAAAGAGATTGCAAGGTAATTCTGAAGTATAAGTCTAGCAAGGTTCTTTCCCAGTCTAAGAATGATAGAAGGGAGCTCTACTACATGCTTCTCAGATGTCGTCAAGGAGGTTGGACTTTCCAGAATTTGCAGGGTTTGTCCTTTGATGAGTTTGAGTTTCGTGCTTATCCTATATGGGCAAGTGTTTAAGAGCAGAATACTATCAGACTTATTTCAGATGAAAGAAAGGAAGAACTTGCAGAAGAGATGCAGATCCAACAGGCTTTAATTGCACCAAGGCCTTTGAAGAAGGGAGTTCCAATTGAGTTCCCAAAGAATTTGGATAGAGTGAATCCTAGTGAAGCAGTTATTAGAAGGAGTATTAAGCTCTCACCTTTGGAATCTTCACATATGGTAGAGGTGTTACCTCATGATTCTAGAAACCGTATAGTTCATTATGAAGAAGATGCAAGTGGGTTTTGGATGATTGGCAGATATGGAAAGGAGGTACATACTTTTACTACTCTCATCTCTTTGTTTGCAAGCCTGGGTAGGGAAGACTTGGCAGATCTTTGGGGATTGATGAAGGCCAAGTATGAGACTGAAGCACCTACTTCAGTCAATGGAATAAACATTTGGTCCACATTCAAGAGATTGTGTGAGCCAAATGATGAAGATCCAGTATGGAAGGATCTGGATGATATCAGTGGACTTTAATGGCATCTACATTCAGCAGCTGGTGTTTATCATTTGAGTACTACAAAGTTTTCTGAATATCTTCTTGTGGATGCTGAATATCCCATGTCCAAGGAAGTTTTGAAGAAAATGGTGTCAACACAGCTGGAGATGGATTATACAAGTGATGATGGCAAAGATCTAATTAGGTTTATTTATTTCCTAATTAAAAAGTGATTTGTATTTGTAAGAATCCTCCTTGTATTTAGTGTTTATTCATAAACTTGATTACTAGAGTAGATATCAAGTTTAGGTGAGGATTGTTATGAATAAAATGAAGCCAAGACACTTAGACGCTGACAAGAGAAAATTGGACGTTGATAAGAAGAAATCAAGCGTTGACGAGAAGAAATCAAGCGCCGATGAAGAGAAGTCCAAGCACTGATAGAATACTTAGTCTACACGTTTTGTATTTCTAGTAAATATATGTTTGACATTGTATTTTCTATAGTTATCTTTTCCTAGAATAGCTGATAGTTAGACTCTTGTGCAAGGCTCCTTAATATATAAAAGGAGGCCTTTAGGTTTTAGTTTGATATACGTTTTTACACTTTCATTGTACACAAGTTCAATCATCAATCAAAGTGAAAGTTTGGTTTATTTTGTTTGTGTATTCTTGTTCTAAGTTTTAATTCTGCATAATACTTAGATTGTTTCATATACAATAAAGTTTCTCTAAGTGTTTAACTTGATTCAATCTTGTTTACACAAAGCTAAATCGATCTAAGTTTGGGATCAACAACAAGCTCATGCTACATCGGTTTATCAAGAAAAATGCACAACTAAGAAATTAAATGCCTTACACTTAAGTAGTGCTAAAAAGATAAGCGAATTGAATGATGAAATCACCTCTCTTAATAAACAGCTTTCAACTGAAAAATCTATTATTTTGGATTTATAAGAAGAACGAAAAAAGCTGAAACATGATTTCAAAATTCGAGAAGATGGGCTTTTTGAGGATTTTTGCAAAGCTCAGGATAGGATTAGGGAATTAGACAACCTTTTGGTAAAACGTGCCAAACTATGCAGACGATAAATATGCTCGCACCAAAAGTGAATGAGATAAATTTCACTCGATACAAATTGGCTTTAGGTTGTCCTCTTCCTCCTAATCTCGGATATCTTAAGCAAGTTTAGGCCACAAATTAAACTCTTTATAATGGTAGTGTGCTCTTGTATGATGAGCATGATCCTCCTAGTGTGCATGATTCTGAGGAAACTACTGAACTTGTAGTAGAGACTCGTTTAGGAATGAAAAAGCTTGATAAAGAAGTGACAACCGTTTATTATCCGAAAGTTAATCCTCCAACTGTTTTTGTTCGGTCTAAAACGAGTACTGAAATGATGTTGCTACCAAGTGAGGAATTGTCTGATGACCCTCCTAAACCGAGTATCACACGCCGATTTCTAAACGAGCTAAAAGATAACTTTGTCATACTTAAACGTGTTGTTAATTCCAAAATCACTAGAGGAAGTTTTACATCACCAGTTCAGATTGTGGTCCAGAAAATTCTTCAAAACGATGTAATCAAGTTGATGCAAGGATAAGCAATTTGGAAAACGCTTTTCTAAAAGAATTAGCCAACTTTGTTGAAGACTTTAAATCTTTGGCGAAGGAGGCTGATGAATATCTTGATAAAATCAAAGTTTTGGAAAACGATCTTGAACGCCTCTCTAAAGCACCTGATAGTGTTGATAGCAGCCTTGTTGCATTAGATACTTATGTGTCGAATCGTGAAACCCTCCTAACTGAGCTTGAACGTACGAAAGAGAAAATGGAATTTGTTGTCATTAAAAAGGACGAAGAATTTACCGTTCTTTGGAAAAAAATTGTCAACAATGTGATGAATGCAAATATGACAAAATTTCGTATGATAAAGTCTATAATGAAATGCAACAAACTATCGCATGGTTGCAGGCTCAGTTAGAAGGGGTTAAGGAAAAGAATTTGTCCTCTTCAGGGTTAGAGAGTGCTAGTGATGGAAATGTTCAGAAGCTTAAGGCTAAGATTGCAGATTTAGAAAATAGTTGTTTCATATAAGCGGGCTATTGAACAAAGTAGGTGTGTATATCAGAAACTTATTGATAAAATCTACGAGAACTGTAAGTTAAAATCCTTACCAAAAGATAAGTCTTCTGAGCCTAGTACGATTATGGATGCTATGATTCAGACACCAGCAACCTCGAGACCCTCTCGTATTGCTGTAACACCTTTCCCAAGGTTGCTGGAACAAAAACTATTGTGCTTGCCCAAGGAATGTTTCCTGTTAGTTCTCCCTTTGTGTCTAGCAAACAACGTAAAGCAAGCGTTAGGACAAAACCGATCACTATACTCAACCACAAGTCATTGATTTAAAAAGTGCTAATTCTAATAGAGGCGTGTCTTCTTCTACAGGAATAAACAACTACATTAAGAGCAGAAGGTCATAGACTATAAGCAATACAAGGAATGATAGGGTCCCTTTTGCCTCAAGAAGTACTAGCCCCAAGATCAATAATGTGGAAGTAGAAGAACATGCTAGGAATTTACCGCTTTTCAATCATTATCATAATCTTAATTCATCTGAATGTAATGACTTTAAGCTTGCTATTTGGAATGAAAAATATGAAGTTATTTATGCTAAATGTAATAAATGCTTCTTTACTTTTAGTCATGATGCTTGTGTCTTGACTATGAATGGGTTGAATTATGGTGGTTACACTCGAATTGACAAGCTGTCAATTAGTGAAAAACATAGCACTACTAAGGCTAAGGTGTATGTTCCAAAAAGTACGCACGTAGGGTCCATATAAAGTCTTGCTAAGCCTAGTAGCCCTAGATTCACCTCAAAATGGTTGCTTACTGGTAGAAATTTCGACTGTAGTGGCGAAATTATCGACACTAGCAAATCTCTTACTAACAGTGAAATGTCCGTATGTGATAAGGCTTAATTATTATCTAACTCTACAGGAACCTATTTCATCGGTTGCCAAAATAGTTTCTTCTCTTATCATTGGCAGGCTGTTGAAATTTATCTCTGGTGCGTGGACTCGGGCTGTTCCAAACATATGACTGGGAATCGAAGCCTTCTCAAGAACTTTGTATGGCGATTTATGGGAACTGTTCGATTTTGAAATGATCATGTTGCTGCAATTCTAGGCTATGGTGATCTTCATTGGGGGAAATATAATCATCACCAGAGTCTCTTTTGTTGATGGCTTGGGACACAATTTGTTCTCGGTTGGGCAATTTTGTGATTCAGACTTGGAGGTTGCTTTCATAAGTCATACATGCTTTCTAAGAGATCTTGAAGGAATTGATTTGTTGAAAGGAAATCGTACCACCAACCTTTACACCATTGATCTTTTTCAAATGTCTGCTGCTTCTCTAATTTGTCTCATGGCCCGAGCCACATCAACAAAGTCATGGTTATGGCATCAAAGGTTATCTCATCTCAATTTCGATGCCATCACCCAACTCACGAAATATGATCTCGTTACCGGTCTTCCAAAGTTCAAATATACAAAAAACCATCTTTGTCCTTCCTGTGAGCAAGGAAAAAGTAAGAAGAAGCCTCACAAACCAAAACCTGTTCCAAACTGCACGAATTGGTTACATCTCCTACATATGGATTTTGTGGCCCAATGCGAATCAAAAGCATTAATGGAAAGCGGTATGTCCTTGTGATTGTGGATGATTATTCTCGTTACACATGGGTTCATTTTCTTGCTTCAAAAGATGAAGCCCCTGGTGTAATTATTAATTTTTTGAGAAAACATCAGTGCTACTTCAAGCCCCTGTCATCATTGTAAAAACAGATAACGACACATAATTCACCAATCAGCAGCTGAAAGATTATTTTGACGAAGTTGGGATTTCTCATCAAATTTCGGCTATAAGAACTTCATAGCAGAATGGAGTTGTGGAACGGAGGAATCGTATGTTAGTTATTCAAAAGAATGGAGCTGCTCGGACGATGCTTCTCTCCTCCAGTGCACCGTTATTTCTTTGGGCCGATGCTATAGCATCTTCATGTTATACTCAAAACCGCTCCATTATTCACACCTGATTCAACAAAACACCTTATGAGATCATTAATGGAAGAAAACCAGATATTTCATTTCTACATGTCTTCGGTGCATTATGTTATTCGAAGAATGATCGTGAAGATAACGATAAACTTGAACCTAAAGGTGATATTGGTTTTTTCATTTGTTATTCTTCAACTACTTGTTCTTACGGGATTTATAATTGGAGGACAAGAAAGGAAATGTAGACTATGAATGTTACCTTTGATGAACTCTCGGGAATGGCATCTCAACATAGAAGTTCACATCCCGAGCTTCAAAGCCAGACTTCTGGACACGTAAGTTCAGGACTCGCGCTTCAATTTGCACCATCAGCAATCTCATCGTTACAACCTTCAGAACGTGACTTGGAAGTTTTATTTGGGCCAATTTATGATTAATATATGGAGGGTCCATCGTCATTGGGTGTTCCTCAAAATGCCCCAACTGCACCTGCTACGGTAGTTCTAGAACCTCCAATTGCATCTACACCAACGACATCCGTTTTTGCACCATCTACGTCAACCTCAACCATATTGCCTCCAAACATTCCAACCACCTCTCAGACTGCTGACGCGACTCAACAACATTTTCAGCAAATCCCTAATCATGTTCATCTTTAGAATGAAATTGTTGCTGAAAATGCAAACAATGTGATGTTAAACGAACATGAGTTTGTTAACCTATTTGTGGCTTCCACAAGTAACACTCAGCCTTCAACACCATATGTGGATCCGTCAAGCTCGCATCAAGTTTCTCATACACTTCCACATGAACACAAATGGACTAAGGATCATCCTTTAGTTCAAGTGATTGGCAATCTCTCACGACCAGTCTCGACACGAAATCATCTGCGTACCGATGGTGATATGTGTATCTATGCACTATCAGTCAGCACAATGGAACCAGCAAGTGTTAATGAATCAATGACCGACGCATCATGAATTACTTACCCTGAAATGGTTATTCAAAAACAAGATGGATGCAGAGCAAATGGTCATTAGGAACAAGACTCGGTTAGTTGTGAGAGGTTATAAACAGAAGGAGGGAATTGATTTCTCATAATCCTTCGCCCCGGTTGCTCGAATGGAAGCTATTAGGATTTTCTTAGCATACGCTGCACACAAAGCGGTCACTGTTGTAGAAACTAGAAGGGAGGGGGGGTTGAATAGTTTCTCTTCGATTGGTGACCAAATTAAAATTACTTTCAATTTGGCTTGTATCAAAACTATCTTTTACTTGAGGCTAAGTTGCATAATGATTAGGTTTAATTCAAATACACTAGCAAAGATAATAGGTAAGTATAATGATAATGAAATAAGTAAAGAGTAAGGAAGTAGACAAACTAGTGGGAAGACACCAAGATTTATAGTGGTTCGACAACGAGGCTCTATCCTCGTTTCTACTCCACTCCTCGAGTACACCTACTCGAGATTTCCACTATATCCACAAGCTCCCTTCTCGGCGGAGAAAACCTTACATCGTTGCTTACATTATTTTCCGACACTAAGCTAAATGTCGAGACCTAATCTTTAGCTAGGACCAATCTACACAACGTTGCCTACTTCACAATTTAACGACACAAGGCTAGATGTCGGGTTCTAATCTTAAGGTAGAACCAATCTTCACGACGTTGCCTACTTCACCATTTTACGACACAAGGCTAGATGTCGAGTTCTAATCGAAAGCTAGAACCAATCTTCACGACTCTTCACTTTGAAGCTAAGTGAGAACTTCACACAACACAACTACTAGTCACTTTATAGTTTAGTGAGACCTCACAAGACACAACCACATCACTTTATAATTTAGTGAGAACTCACAAGACACAACCACATCACTTTAAAGTTTAGTGAGAACTCCTAATCAAATCTATTACAACTCAACTAGACTCATCCAAGTACACACATGTATCTTGGATTTACACAACACAAATCCAAGCAAACACATATGCAATGGATGTACACAACAAATCCAAGTATCCACAAATAACTTAGATGAACACAACTAGTCCAAGTATTCATAAATACATTGGATTGACCTAAAACAAAAAGGGTATCATGATGAATATGACTACCTCATAGATTCATCTTTATCACAACACTAGTGAGTGAGTGATCTTCTCATTGGACAAGGTAAAGGAGGGGATCAAGAGGATAATCATATGTAAACATCCTTAACAATTTAAGTGATCATTTACTAATGATTATGCTATAGAAAATAGGAAGAGGGCTGAGAAAAACGTCCAAGAGGCTTGCTGGAAAATGAGATTTGACCCACTATTTAAAGGAGACAAAGTATAACGGATCTATAACGGCTAGTTGTGCGCGGTACCTTATCTCACCCCGCGGTTCCATATCGCTAAGGAACCGCGTAGGTACTTAAGGTACCGCCACTAGACTACGCTCCATTTTTTGTATTTTAGTGGGGTGGGAATATCTGAGGTATTTGAAACCTTCAAAGGATATTCTAACAGCATTTGGAATATGCTATTTTCAAATTTTCATTTTCCATTTTAATAAAACATTTTCTAAAAAAGAAAGTTTATTAAAAAGTCTTTTGTCATATTAACAAAAGTGAGTTTTAAGGATAATCATTTTGATGATCACTAAGTATGATTAAGAAAGGTTAGTGATATGATTATTACCTTGATGATAGTGTTAGTTAAATAATTCATTTTGTGTTTTACACTAAATGTGTTGTATGGTTTGTTGTGATCAAAACTAAGAAAGATTAGTTAACACTAATAATATTTTTAGGCATTACTTGCATTAACAATCTCCCCCTTTTTGATTACGACAAACGATAAACTCATTTATGTAGAAACACAAAATATGGAATTATTAACTAGTTTATCACTATCATTTCTCCCCCTTTGTCGTAGCAAAAAGGTTAGCACAAGTCTTTGAAGAACATCGAACTTTGCTAGTAGCTCCCCCTTGGTGGTTGCTCCCCCTTGCTTGGGGCACCAAGTTTGTGAGCTAAGGTGACATGCTACACAAAGGTTAGTAGAAAGGAAAGAAACACCAATGTATATATGATCACTACCTACTAAGTAACTTGAGAGGGAGAGAGAGAAGAAATCTCAAATTAGAAGCAAGTATTTTGCTAAGTATGTCCAAAGAGGTAATTGACAAAATCAAGCTTCAATCCGATGAAGATGATAAGCTTGTCAATGGTTTAATGTTTAGAATTGATGGAATCACCCATAAGCAATTGTAAAAATTAACCATGATCAACTCAGAGTAGAACTAATGAAATAACACACAAACAACACAAAGGTTACATAAAAGAAAAAGACACAACAAAGAAGATAGTCATACACACAATATAAGTATCTAAAAGCAATAAATATGGAAAATAAACCACTAAGCATAAGCTAGTCTAATAGTGATATTTTCCAAGATTGCTAAAAAAAGACTAAAAAGATGACGATGCATCATTCGAAGTTTTGTCCACCGGAACGAAAACTTGAATAGGAGGTCGAGTGAGGAGGAATTCAAGAAAATTTAACTTCTCATACACATGAGCAAGTTCAATTTGTTGAAATCGACAACAAGCACACGAGGATCCATGATGCAACACAAAATCGTTTGATGGGGGTATGGCATCAAACTTAGGGTTTGGTGGTGGTAGGGTAATGGGTTTGGGAATGTTTTCACAATGCCTGTGAGGTTTAGGAAGGTTGAAAGGTCATTGAGTTTAGGGGTGTTGAAGGATTGTGGCGGTGGGGGAACATTTTCTTTTGCTCCGGTGATGGGGTTTATGGTATAAGTCTCATTCCAATACTTGATTGGAGAAAAGGTAGGGTTTTTGGGTGGTTTGGACGAAGATGGTTCATTCTTCTTAACCCAAATAGGTCAAACCGAGATTTTCGGTTTCTTTGAAAGCTTGGATGAGGAAGCTTTGGGTGAGTGGGGTTGTGACAAAGAAATGTCAAGGTTAGGAATGTAGGAGTTAGGCATTGTGAGAGTGTGAGAATGAAATCTCAAGGTTGTGTGAGAATGAAATCTCAAGGTTGGGAAGGTGTGAGAATGAGATCTCAAGGTTGGGGTATAAGTAAAATGTAATAAAGATAATAATTTGAATACAAAATGTGAAGTGTCAAGGAATGTTTAGCCAAAATAAGTAAACAAGGAATCTTGATAGGGTATAGGGTTTTAAAAGTTTTGACCAAAAATTCGTCAAAGACTGATTTCTGCCCGTGGTACCTTAAAGGGACCGGCGGTTCCTTAGCACATAAGGAACCGCGCGACTTTATTGAGTTGCGTCCAGTGGACATGAAACCATGTTTTTCCAGGTTTTTGGAAAAAACTAAGACTTTTTCAAAAAGTTGCAAATCTTGGAATTTCACCTCTATTAGCACCAAATTAAGCTAGGGTTGCATAAAGCAACACATTCACAAAGAATGTCTTGACAAAGGGTGACAAAATAATTTAGATATCATTTTGAACCAATTTTAGTCAAGTTTTTAGAGGTTGTGATAGATTTAGGTTCAATTTTAATTTCAAATTAAAGTTGATTAGTGTGCACAAAAGGATAGAAACACACAAAGCTAAATCCATAGATCAACAACATGAAACATTCATGAAAGAAGCAAGTACAATGACAAATAAAACTAACTAATACATAGCTAGCTTAGCATTAGATCTAGATAAGTAGTCTTCTTTGGCTTGGTTTTGTTAAAAACTCTTTTTAAGAAAACTCCATCGTTCATCTCCTAGGAGGAGGCATGGAGAACAAGGCAAGCAAGAACTCTTGCAACCTCCTATGTAGTCCATACATATCCATCCTAAGGTTATGGATGATGTAGTGGTTGTAAAGACAACATGGACAACTAGGACCATGTGTTTGTTGAAACCCATAGTATGGATCGCCTAAAAGGAGGGAAAGTGGAACACCCAAAATTGGAATGTTTGAGTTGGGTGGAGGTGGAGGAGGCATGTTCTCCAAGGGTGATGTGGGTGAGAGTGGAGGCATGTTCCCTAAAGGGGAAATGGGTGAGTGTGGAGGTGAATTCTCAAAGGTTGGTGAAATGGGTGAGTTATGAGGGGTAAATGGTGAAGTCACGAAAGTGTCATCAAAGTCATTCACAAAAGGAATGCTATGGATTGGTTGGGGTTGTGTGGTCACATCCAAGGGTGCACTTGGAGTGAAGGGTGAAGAGAGCTCATTCATTCTTGAGTTGAATGAAGAGGAGGTAGAACCAATGGAGTGGTTAGTACCATAGGTGGATGATGTCTTGCATGGTGCAAGAGGTGGGGAAGGTGATGAAGAAATGAGGATAGGAACCATCTCATTCTTAGGTGTGTGGAAAGGTGAGGAGTTAGGCTTGGCTACCTTAAACCTTATTTTGAGTGTTTTCCTTGGGGTGGAGGTCTTGGAAGTGTTTGAGGTTTTGGTACACACCATGGTTGACAAGGGTGGTTTAAGGTTTAGGGAAGGATGTTTTGATGTGTGAAGAACATGACTAACAAGGTGGGTTTAAATGGGTGAGGGGATGATCCAAACTAGTAATGGGTTAAAATCATTTTAGGTGAATAATGAATTTAGGTAAGCTAGTTTAGGAAATCTGCAGTTTATTACTGAAAATCAAGCAAGGTTTACACAGATTTAAGAAAACAGTGTAAAGCAAAAGATGCTGTCGTGCACAGTGGCCGGCGGTTCCTTATCTAGGACCGGCGGTACCTTATCGATAAGGAACCGCGGGTCGATATGGAACCGCGACCAGAGGGCTTTCAAATATTTCACCTCCCAAATTTTGGTTAACCCAGAATTTTACCAAAAGATTTACAAGACAAAGTTT